>OW026359.1:57044858-57229884 GCA_932273835.1 Sarcophaga variegata
TTATTATTATTATTATTATTATTATTATTATTATATTATTATTATTATTATTATTATTATTATTATTATTATTATTATTATTATTATTATTATTATTATTATTATTATTATTATTATTATTATTATTATTATTATTATTATTATTATTATTATTATTATTATTATTATTATTATTATTATTATTATTATTATTATTATTATTATTATTATTATTATTATTATTATTATTATTATTATTATTATTATTATTATTATTATTATTATTATTATTATTATTATTATTATTATTATTATTATTATTATTATTAATTATTATTATTATTATTATTATTATTATTATTATTATTATTATTATTATTATTATTATTATTATTATTATTATTATTATTATTATTATTATTATTATTATTATTATTATTATTATTATTATTATTATTATTATTATTATTATTAATTATTATTATTATTATTATTATTATTATTATTTATTATTATTATTATTATTATTATTATTATTATTATTATTATTATTATTATTATTATTATTATTATTATTATTATTATTATTATTATTAATTATTATTATTATTATTATTATTATTATTATTATTATTATTATTATTATTATTATTATTATTATTATTATTATTATTATTATTATTATTATTATTATTATTATTATTATTATTATTATTATTATTATTATTATTATTATTATTATTATTATTATTATTATTATTATTATTATTATTATTATTATTATTATTATTATTATTATTATTATTATTATTATTATTATTATTATTATTATTATTATTATTATTATTATTATTATTATTATTATTATTATACTTTACCTTATTAATTTAATTTGCTATTTGTATACATAAATTAACTTTCTCTAAGTTTTTATATTTAATTAATGTTAATTTTTTATACCTTATTGATTGTAAACATAGCACTGTCACTTATAAGATTTAGTATCTTGTTGTGCTATGTAGATCATTATAAATCAAATAAATAAAATAAAAAATAGTATAAGAGATTACTTCTGTATGGGAAGACATAAATTTATTGATTGCTTTTATCTGGGTCAAACATATACCAAAATTCCAAAACAACTAATACGTGATAATGCAAATATGGTTATAATGTTTAAGCAGGATGAAATGAATTTAAAACATATATATAATGATCATGTTATTAGTAACTTTTAAACAATTTGTTGACCTTTGCAGTGAGTGTTGGAAAGACAAATATGGATTTCTTGTTGTAAGCTATTAATAAATAAAGGACGTTATCGAAAAGGATTTGATAGTTTCATACAACTATGATATGTTATTTGATATTAGATAGCAAGCAGATTGTAACCAGATAGCAAGCAGATCGTAACCAGATATAAAGCAGATTGTAACCAGATATAAAGCAGTTCGTGAGCAAATAGCAAGCAGATCATAACCAGATAGCAAGCAGATCACAACCAGATATAAAGCAGATCGTGAGCAGATAGCAAGCAGATCATAACCAGATAGCAAGCAGATCATAACCAGATATAAAGCAGTTCCTGAGCAGATATAAAACAGATCATAACCAGATAGCAAGCAGATCATAACCAGATCAAAATCAATATAAAAAATTATTATAATGTCTAAAAATTATCATAATAAAATGTTAGAAGATCTTGTAAAGACAAGAGCTGTTCTAAAGGAAAAGTTAAAAAATATTAAACTGAATCAAATAGATAGAGTTAATTTATTAGAAGATACCTTTCAACCAATAACAAAACCACTTAAAAAATCATCGGAAAACTTGAAGATAAACATAAGGATATGTATATAGACAACACTATTGATGATGACGATGATTATGATGATGTAAATGGTGATAATAAAATCATCAGAAAACTCGAACATAAGCATAAGGATATAGACAACACTATTAATGATGACGATGATTATTATTAAATGGTAAATAAATGGTAAATGGTGATAGTGACGATTTTCAATATGGAAATATGTCAACTGATGATAATGATGATGAACAACACTATGGTCATAATAGAACTGTATCAAGTAAATGTATCAAAAACTTGAAAAGAAAACAAAGTTTAAAGCTAACGAAAAACTCTCCATTATTTGAAAATATTCAATTACTTATTGATAATAAGCAATTTGATAAAATTTATGGTTTTAATCAAGGTGAAGACGGAAGTTGGAGATAAAATTAATATTTAATGGAGATAATACTATGCAGATTGGAAACATGGATTTGAAAATGACACCTGGATTATTTGAACTAGTATTTCATACAAAACCTCTCCATTATACTAAAAATGATTTAAAAAAATATAAAGAGATTTTAATTCATACCAAAGACGTCGTTATGAAGCTTATGAACAAGTGAAAGGAACACGAGCCTTCAAATATATACGAATAATTAAACATTTATTCGAAACAACAACAAACATTTTAACAAAAGGCAGTGGTTTAATGCTAAAATCACTAAATAATCTGAAATCAAATTACATATATTGGGATGATCCTAATGAACTAGTTGACATACTACGTTTACTTCTTTCATCGGAAGGTGGTGGTCACAACAATCATCAAAACGAAATAATCTCTATTATCGAAGAACTTAAAGAATCTAACATAATTTATTAGAAGAGTGAAAGAGATGTCTTATATTAATAAATTTGGAGAAAGTTTTAATAAATATAACCATAAAAACAAAAATATCGTAATCGAAAAATATATAACACAAATATATGATGATCTAGTTGATCAAATAAACAATTTAAAAGGCGAGATTGAAAATATTTATCTAAAACATGACAATGAAATGAAAGTATTCGAATATAATGTTAATACTTCAATTAAACACAATCAAGAAATAATGAGTAATGATGTTAAAAATAAATTTAGCGAACAATCTGTAAAAATTGAGAAAATAAAAGACTATGTGGAGAAACTTGAAAAAGCCCTTGATAACTATGGTGAGAAGGAAAAATAGATGCTAGGCAGGAAAACTATAATGGAAATATTGAATACAGAAATAAAATTACAGAGAAATTCAATAAAATTGAAGGTGAAATGAAAGTGTTTAACGAAGCTTTCAAGAAAATTGAAATTGAAGTTTTAAAGAGAATTAATATCTATAATCAAAGGTTAAATTGAAGAATATCTATTCATTTCATTCACTCAAAGGAAAAACTAAAAATCGAATAAAATATACTTACACACCCACACACACACACACACACACATTCGCTTGGGCGACCGAATGGGGTAGTAGATATACTAACGCCAGGGGTCGCTGCCTCTTGGAAACATTCGCTTGCCTTCCTGTGGCGCTGATGAATGACCGCATGGAGGCTAACTGAGGACTTCACGAATAGTGACCATCAGGCAATCGTGATGACGGTTACTGGGCGCAACACGAGAGGAAACGGATTGCCGAAGTTTACGGGACCTAAATGGAAGGACTCCCGCTTTGACGAGGAGACGTATAGATTGATGTTGTCGTCTTTTCATACGACTGGCAGCACGGTCGAGGAATTAGTGAGCGGCGTATACGAAATGCTCAACACTGCATGTGATGCTGCAATGCCTAGGAGAACTGTGTGTAGGGGACGTTCCCCCTGCTACTGGTGGAATGACGAGATTCGAAGACTGCGGTCGGCGTGCTTTGGGGCGAGAAGACGGGAAGGAAGATGGGAAGTCGAACGGGCTTCATATGAGGATCTAAGGCGTCAACTTAGAAGAGCCATTAAAAGGAGCAAGAAACTATCCTTTCAGCGGATATGCCAGGAAGCTGACATCAATCCTTTTGGGACGGCGTACAGAGTCGTCTGCAAGAGAATCGGTGCTCGAGAACAGCCTAAACTAGGTTGTCCAGTTTTGCTACGGGAGATCATTGGTACATTATTCCCACGGGGCCAGCCCTACACTTTTATAAGTAGGGAGCCGGAGGCCATTCATACCATACCCGAGGTAACAGGAGAGGAGGTACTCGCAGCATGCACTGGAATAGGAGATAGGAAGACACCGGGGCCAGACGGAATCCTAAATAGGGCACTTAAGGTGGCTATCCGGCTCAGACCGGATACGTTCGCCAAGGTGTTCCACGAGTACTTCGTCGAGGGTGTTTTTCCACGTAGGTGGAAGAAGCAGAAATTGGTTCTCATTCCAAAACCTGGTAAACCGCCAGGGGAACCATCGTCGTATCGGCCCATCTGCCTACTTGACACGATGGGAAAAATACTGCAGAGGATAATATACAATCGACTACTGACATGTGCCGAGGCAGGAGCAGCTCTCTCGGACCTGTAATACGGATTTAGGAAAGGACGGTCCACTGTTGACGCGATAAAGAGGGTGGCCGACATTGCAAGAGATGCAATAGAGGGCGAAAGATGGAGATTTGGCACCAAAGAGTACTGCGCGGTTGTCACACTTGACGTTAAAAACGCATTCAACTCGGCGAATTGGGGGCGTATTATGAGAGCCCTCTTTAACATGGCTACGCCGCCATACTTAATGGAGATTCTGAATAATTACTTTCAGGACAGGAAGCTAATATACCTAACGGATGAAGGAGAGCAGGAATACGTAGTGACGTCGGGAGTCCCTCAGGGTTCCAAACTTGGGCCACTACTATGGAACATTATGTACGATGGAGTACTTCTACTGCGATTGCCAAGCGGGACTACAATTGTGGGCTTTGCAGATGCAATGTCATCATAGTCTCGGTAGCTAAAACGGTAGGAGAAATAGAGGAGAAAACGAACACAGCGATTCGAAATGTTGGAGCTTGGCTGGATGAGGCAGGTTTGACACTTGCTGCACATAAAACGGAGGCCGTCTTGATAAGCGGCCGGAAGATAGTGGAGAAGATGGAATTGACCATTGGAGGCACAAGGATCGAATCGAAGAGGGCGATAAAATACCTGGGAGTGACTATCGACTACAGGTTGAACTTCAAGGAGCACGTGAAATACATCGGTGAAAAAGCATCTGTAACACAGGGAGCACTGGCGAGGATGATGCCAAATATTGGAGGACCAGGTCCATTTAAAAGGAGAATAATTTCGGCGGTAGTAACGTCGATAATGCTGTATGCTTGCCCAATATGGTCGGAGGCACTCTCAGTGGGGACGACGAGGAGGATACTGTCCTCGGTGTATCGTATAAGCGCGATTAGACGGATAAGTGGCTTCAGGACAGTGTCTGATGAAGCAGTATTGGCAAATACAATACCAATAGATATACTGGCGGATGATATGAGAAGGATATACATTCGCCGTCTCGAGTACCCGGGACAAATAGCGGCTATAAAAGCGGAGGAACGAAGGACTTCCATGCACAAATGGCAGTCACGATGGGAGAGCAGTCTAAAGGGAATATGGACACTTCGTCTTGTCCCTGATGTAACCCTTTGGATGAAGAACGAACATTGCGAGTTGAACTACTATGTGACCCAGTTCCTAACTGCTCATGGGTGCTTCAGGAAGTACCTGCACAGATTTGGTCATGACACTTCTCCTATATGCCCAAACTGTGTAGACGAGGAGGAAGATGCGGAGCATATTCTAACATGCTGTCCCAGATTTAGATGGCCGGGAGAAACGAATTTGGAACCAAACCGGCTAATGGAAGAGCTGTTGAACTGTAGGATTCTAAGGAGTCAATATAGCCAGAGAATGGCTGAAGTTTTGATAGTACTCCGAAGACTGGAGGAACGGAGGCGAAATTTAAATTAACGCGATAAAGCTTTCAAGCTAACCAGCCCTTCGCGAAGTAATACCTTACGGCAGTCCCGCGGGGGGAGAGTGGTTGAAGTGTGGAGGGGGTGGGTTTAGTACGTAGGCACCAGTGATGGTGAATCATGCACTCTTTTGTTGGAACAAAAGTGTCTTTCGAAGATTCCCACCTCCGGCTCAAGAAAAAAAAAAAAAAACACATACGCACATAAATAATATGGATTTGAATGCTGACAAAAGACAAATAGTAGAAGAATTACACAAACAAGCTAGAAAAAATTTCAAAAGAAGACGAGTTGTAGTGAAGGGAATTGATGATTTATGGCAAGCTGATCTAGTAGAAATGGGAAGCTATGAAACATATAATAATGGATATCGTTATCTTCTAACAGTTATAGATACTTTTTCAAAAAAAGCCTGGGCTGTTGCCGTTAAAAATAAAGGTGCACAGAACATAACGGCTGCTATGAAAAGTGTATTCGATACATCAAAGCGAAAACCGAAAAACCTGCAAACCGATGATGGTAGAGAGTTCTTTAATAATCAATTTCAACATTTAATACAGTCTCATAAAATTAATCACTTTTCAACATATAGTTTTTTGAAAGCATCAATAGTTGAAAGATTTAATAGAACATTGAAAGGGATGATGTGGAAAGAGTTTAGCTTTGAAGGAACTTACAAATGGATAAACATATATCAAGAACTGATAGATAAATATAATAATACACTTCATAGAACAATTAAAATGACACCAAATGAAGTGAACTCTTTCAATGAAAAAACTCTTTTGGATACCGTCTACAATAACTTAAAGGTTTTTAGGAGACCTAAGTTTAAAATTGGTGATCATGTTCGTATAAGCAAATATAAACATGTATTTGAAAAAGGATATACACCAAATTGGACTACAGAAATCTTCGAAATCAAAAATATAAGGAATACAAATCCCAATACTTACATTTTAGAAGACTATCGTGGTACGAAATTAAAGGTGGATTTTATGAATATGAACTTTTGAAAACAAAATACACTCAAACATATTTAGTTGAAAAAGTATTAAAGAGGAGAGGAAATATGTTGTATGTTAAATGGTTGGGATTTTCATCAAATCACAATTCTTGGATAAATTCAAATAATACATCAGCATCGTCATCAACATCATTAAGATGTGCATAACATTAACCCTGAACGGAAATACATCAAAACTAGTTGCCGACTATTTTCCACCCATTGTGCTTGAATCAAACTATGTTTACGGTTTAAGAAGTTTTGATACATATCACTCAATTCCGAATATTGATTATGAGAACAATTTGTTTCATATTGGTAATCATATTATAGAAATTCCTGTGGGATCATATGAATTTTCAAACTTAGCTGATTTTTTAATTAGAAAATATAAAAAATTGAATGTAAAAGGAAAACTTAAAATTCAATCAAATTATAACACACTACAAACCTACATAGAGAGCTTAACTGATACGATATTTTTCGATAAAGAAAGATCAATTGGAACGTTGCTTGGATTTAGTAAGAGAGTTCTAAAGCCTGATGAAGAGCATAAATCAGACAAAACAATATATATTACAAAAATAAACACTATTTTAATTGAGTGTAATATTGTCAGCGGATCCTATATAAATAACGCTTCTGCTCACACTCTACATCAATTTTCACTTAACGTGAGCCCTGGTTATAAAATAACAGAAGCACCAGCAAACGTCATTTATTTACCAGTTAACACTAGATCAATCAACACCATTGTTCTAAAAGTAACCGACCAGGACGGAAACCTTATTGATTTTCGTGGAGAAAAAATAACTATTAGATTACATTTGAAACCTCTAAAGGAATGATTATATTCGATAGTAAAAACAATTCCTACACCAACAACAACAACAACTCATTATCAATATTGCAACCGAAAACATTATACTCAGCTCCAGCAATATAAACAGCAACAAGAACTGAAGATTTTAAGAAATTATCACAAATAAAAAAATAAAAAATACACAAAATCAGAGGACAGAGAATCTCAGTAGACACAATCGTGAATTTCTAAAACAACTTGGTTTTAAACTAAAACAAAAATGAGTATAATTAACATATTACAACAACCAAACTTTGATAATTCAATCATCAAAAAAGACTATCATAGTTATACATCATATCTACAATCATTTAAGAATAACGATGAAATTCGTATATCAATTCAAAATCAAGATTTGTTAGTTCTACCAAGTGAAAGTTTTCTATACATAGAAGGATTTGCAACAAAGACGATTCTATAGTATCTCCATCATTAAAACTCTTAAACAACTGTATGGCCTATCTGTTCGATGAAATTCGTTATGAGATAAATGGTGTAGAAATTGATCGTACTCGTCATCTGGGAATAACAACGGATATTAAGAACTATATTTCATTAAATCAATTCGAAAGTGATGCATTAGTAAATGCAGGGTGGTCACCAATCAATGGTGAATCTGATCTTTCGCTTATTACTGGAAGCTTTAATTTTTGTGTTCCATTAAAAATGTTACTCGGATTTGCTGAAGATTACAATAAGATAATAGTTAATTCCAAACACGAATTAATTCTTCTACTATCTAAAGATGATTCTCAAGTCTTTAAATCAAGTATATCAAGTGAAAAATGTAAACTACCGATTTTAAATATAACATGGAAAGTACCACATGTTCAACTTGCTGATGCCTATAAATTGGAAATGTATAAAACTATCAACAGTCGTCGACCTTGGAATATATCGTTTAGAAGTTGGGATATGTATTATTAGCCCTCTCTTCCCGAAAGCAATACAATATTATGGAATGTTAAGCTTGCTCGTGAAAGTGAAAGACCTCGATTTCTGTTAATAGCATTTCGAGACAACTCTAACAAATTTATACATTGTAATCTATCCGATGTTAAAGTTCATCTCAACTCAGAGTCGTATCCCTACGATGATTTAAATCTTAAATTTGATAGAAATCGGTTTGCTCTACTATATCATATGTACTCAAGATTTCAAGAAAGTTGTTATTCACGCCCCTCGCAACCCTTACTAAAACGAGATAGTTTTAAGACAATTGCACCAATAATTGTTCTAGATGTAACACATCAAAATGAAGCCGTAAAAACTGGACCTATTGATATACGAATCGAATTGAAGACACAGCAGAACATACCACCTAACACATCTGCATATTGTTTAATTATACATGATAGAATGTTTGAATATGTACCTCTTACAAATGAAGTAAAGAAAATATTGTAAATGTATATGTAACTCTGAATATATTATATGTTATATAAATAAAAAAATAAAAAAAAAATAAAAAAAATGTTCTTTTAATTTCACAATATGAAATTTTAAAATTTGCGTAGGTATAAAAAGAGTACATTTGGTTTATTGTCTAACATTGTAGTTTTTTTTCTTGACATTACTGTGTATACATCTTATTGTATAGAAGAGATTAAAATATAAATATCGAAAACTTAATACCTACTGTTCTCAGTACTATCCCGAACACGAGAGGGATATAGACACCGGTGCTGAAATACATAACCCTAAAGACGATAGGAGTTATCTTTTACGAGCGATCTTAAATCATATAAATATTAAAACCATCAACATAAAAGATTATGCACAAACTCTACAGATGAGCATACAGTAGCAGTAGATTAACACACAATGATTTTAAAGGAAATATACAACTTTTTAAAATCATTCTCGCGCATAATTTCTGATGAGGATAAAACTAAACTCATCAACATACAAACACAACTGGAGTATGTTGGCAACATTTCGAGGATTGTGAATGGTCAAATGAAAACAGTACATGCGGTCCTGACACCTGCCCCTGTATATTTTATAAACATAGACTATATCAAGTTGAAAATGAAGTCAAAAATATAATTAATTTTTATAATCTTACTAAATGTAAAAACTATGTTTTCAATAAATTGTAATTTTCAATAAAGAAAATGTATAATAAATGACAAAAAACTGAACCACATCTGAAATCTTTGTTTAGTTAATTATTACTCTTTGTTCAGAGTACATCGTCCCGCACTTACGCAACCTACTATTGTCTTTTTAAAGAAGAGGAAAAAATGGTTACATCAGCTGAATTGGAAGAACTATTAACAAAGCATAGTAATCAGATTGATAAAGAGCATATAGATTTATTTATGAAACTTATAAATGAATTAAGAACTTGTAATTATCTAAATTACCCATTTATATGTGTTAATAATATTATACATAGATCTAACTGTGAAAATACTTATTCACAATCTTTCAACATTTGTCGATGTCAAACATTCTATACACAATATTTGTTAACACTTAAGCTATTTAATCTTTATAAACGTATTTTTAAATTCGAATCTGTAAAAATCTGAAAAAAGAAATATCTAATAAAATTTTCAAAAAATAAAAACTAATTTGTTTTAATTAATTTCATTATTGTATAATTTTATTTATTTAAAACAGTAAAACTAAATAATTCTAAATCCTTAAAAACAAGTCTATTTATACTCTGGGATATAGATGAGGAAACGTAGACGGACTCATTCTGTCCGTCCAATCATTCGTTTGAAAAGTAATACAAATAAAATGAACATGCACAATCATGTTTCTATTTAGGTATATAAAAAAATATCACGCAGGTGTACATCCTGTTCACAAAAAAAAGAACACGTAAAACCAACCTACCCTTTCTTATCAGTTGATCATGAGCAATACGTGACAAGAATTTATTATTTATTATGCAGGTGTTCATCCTGTATACACTAAACCGCGATAAGAATCTATTATTCCTAGAAAACTATCTTGCAGGTGTTCAACCTGTATACATTAAAACGCGATAGGAACCTATTATTCCTAGAAAACGATCACGCAGGTGTACATCCGTTTACTACTTCTTCTACATTTGATCATGAGCAATACGTGATAAGAATTTCTTATCAATTTAAAATTACAGATCCTTCTAATTAAATATACAAAAAAGAAAAAACACACAACAACTATATAGGTGTAGATCCCTATTCTATTTTTTCAACATTAAATCAACAAAAAAAAACAACAACTACACAACCAACCTTCCCTTTCTTATCAGTTTATACTTCTATTTCTTCAACATTAAATCATACAAAAAATAAAAAAAAAAACAATCGCACAACCAACCTACCCTTTCTTATCACATTTAAAATTAAAGATCCTTCTAATTAAATATACAAAAAATAAAAAACACACAACAACTATATAGGTGTAGATCCCTTCTCTATTTTTCAATATTGAGTATGATAATACGTGCCAAGAATTTACTATTAAAAAAAACGATCATACACATTACATTTTACACACACACTCATTCTGTCCGTCCAATCATTCTTACATACGTACATACATTTTCACATTACAGTCGACTTGTACTCTGGGATGTAGATGAGGAAACGTGCACACACTCATTCTGTCCGTCCAACCATTCGTTTGGAAAGCAATACAAATGAAAGGACCAAGAAAAAGCAGGTATGATCCCAAATTTGTAGGGAAAAATTGAAAATAAAAATGATTTAATTCTTTTCCAGATATGTATGCTCCCAAATTTTAACACACACACACACACACACATAAACATTAAAAAACATTACCTTTTCATAATACATGTTACAAACCTAAAGACCGATCGCACACAATTCATTTTCACAATTCTGCAATGTTTTTACTCTTTTACAGCTATGCATGCTCCTAAATTTGTATGGAGCAACTGATCCCGAAACCCCATAAACATACTACTGGAGAAAAAGAAAAAAATATAGAAAAAAAACAAGAGTAATAATAGGAAAATTACCTTGGACAAAGCAGCCATAGAAGCTGTAAACCTATTAAAGCTTAAATTAAAGGAACAGGTTGAATTATGTCAACCCAATTTTGACAAACCCTTTGAACTTTTTGAACCATAGATGCTATTGGAGCAGTGTTAAGTCAAAATAAAAACCCAATTTACTTCCTAACCCGCACACTTAGTACGACTGAGCAAAACTACAACACAAATGCAAAAGAGCTGTTAGCTATAATCTGGGCTCTACAAAAGCTCCGAAATTATATATATGGAATAGCAGATCTAACCATTTTTACAGATCATCAGTCACTGAAATATGCTATTTCCGAAAATAATCCCAACCCTAAATTGCAACGTTGGAAAGCCATAATAGAGGATTATGGTGCAAAAATTAAATACAAACCCGGTACTGAAAATGTTGTAGCAGACGCGCTATCACGACAAATTATTAATACATCTTCAATAGATACGGAACACTCAGCCGAAAGTTCCATAAGTAATATAATATAAACTGTTACATAACCATTTAACGCATGTGGTATACAATTGGAACTCGTACCTACTCCAAACCTTACCGAAACACGAACACGCGTGATCTTTCCTAATAAGGTACGCCACACTATTAATTTCTCAAATAACAATGACCTGATAAGTGAATTGAAAAAGATATTGGTCACAAATCGAACCGTAGCTATACATATGAATATAGAAGATTTATACCAATACGCAGTACTAATTAAGGAAACATTTATAGGCACTAGTTTTGTACATACACCAAGAAAATTAAAAAATCTAATTGATAGAAGTAATCAACTTCAAATTGTGGAAGAAACAAAGGAAATTTTAGAAAAATATTATTGGCCAACCATAAAGAAATCATTGTCCTGCATGTTTATTTGGACGTTATGAGAGAAACCCAATTAATGAGCCTCTCCGAGAATCAGATATACCAACACAACCAAGAGAATATATATATGCGGATATTTACTTTAACGATAACAACACATGCCTGGTAACTATAGATAAATACTCTAAATCATAGTTTACCATTTCATAGCACAGTTGTGCAAAGAGAACTCACACGCATTCTTGTGTTTTTTCATTTAGTTGTCCATCAGACCACAGGCACAGAAGCAACAACTCAAATCGAAAACATAGAAGGAAAAAAATACATTCTAACAAGGAGAGATGATGTGTTTTTATTTAATGAATACGAATTCTTATTCCATGTAACAAATTTAACGAAAATATACCTGCCATATAAAGAAAGATTTTATAATTATTATAACGCAACTACAAAAGAACTGATTCTGATGAAAAGGATTAAAACACTATACGAACAACTCACAGAACATCGACATAAACGAGTATTAAATTTCCTAGGATTGGCACTAAAATTTATCACTGGTATACCCGATCATGATGAAGCAGTTCGAATTGAATCAACAATAAATAAATTGATCAGAAATAATGAAAAACAAAAAATAATGAACTCAAGATTTGAAAAACTATTAGACTCCATAAACGGTCAAGAAATTATGAATCACGTCTTGCTAACAGAAATACATGATCAATTGCTACTTCTAGTTAGAACAATAAATGCAGCCAAGAATAAGGAATACTTAACGGAATCACTAGATCTAGATGAAGTTAAAGAAATAGTTCGCCATGAAATAAACTCTGTACCAATTATTAATGTATTAGAATATTCCAACGTCTACATTGCAAGAACTAACGAACTATTCATTACAATTTACCCAGTTATAAATAAATTTTGCAAGTTATTTAAATTCACGCCGCTCAACATCGGACATGACAAAGAATATACCAGAATAAAAAATTGCAAAAATTAATTAAGCAAAAATATATGTATGATGAATAATGAACAGGATAATTATATTAAACCAATATTGGAAAATAGAAAGGCTGAATGCAAAATAATACAGGAATATAACCCTCAACTAATGCAAATAGAAGAAGGTTTTATTCTCCTGGATGGAGTGAATATTGTGAATAACCAGACAGTATCAGGAACTAAACTAGTTAGTTATAGTGATGAGGTAAATATAAAAAATATTACTTTCAGGAACATAACCGATAGGACACCAGAGGCGATTCATAATAAACATGATGAAAATTTGAATATAATCGAAATTTTGGCATTCACATCAAACTTGGCATTTATTAATTTGGACTCACTAAAGGACTTCATGTTCCTATTGAGGAACACCCAGTTAAATCTTTTACCTATTCATTCTTCACAATTATTTTTATAAAATTAATAACATTTGCAATTTCGAAATTAATAAAGTATTACGTAGTACAAAGACGAATCAGGGCCGCAGAAAATTTCCAAGTTATTTATAGTAGGGAATTGGCAAGATTAACAACTTCTTGAATCGGGACGATTAATTTTTTGACGAGGGGGAGAGTTAACGTCACATATGTACTCATACACACATATGGAACAACCTTGCAAAATTTGATAATGAAAAACCTATGTAAACAATTCTAAACATAATCACAAATGTAAAATATATTTAGATATCATAAAAATATTGAAACAAAATGTATTTAGGATACTTTAAACAAGATCATAAAAATATAGATTACAAAGAACAAAATGTATTTATTGTAATGTAAACAATAAGTAACCAAAACTAATCAGGTAACGATAAACAACTTGCAAACCTAAATATGTCACCTATAAATGCAAAAACATGTTGTTTATGATTACCTACTTAAATATTAAGAATACTTAAACAATAAGAAACTATTTTAGTACTTAAGAGAACGAAATATCGTTGGAAGAGTTAGTTAAGAATACATAACATAAGAAACATATAGTGTTTAAGTATCTTACTCAGTTAAGAAAATATAGTTTTATAAGAAGCATGTCTTCATATATTTTAAGTTTATTTTTTGTTAAAACAAAATACGCGTTGAGAAAAAAATTACATTATTTTGACCAAAAAAGTGTAAATTTTTAATTAGCGCCCATTAACAGATTTGGAGTTGAATAAATATGGAAGACATCTCAAACATTTTACGGGTGTTTTCATGCGTGATTCTTTACCTAAAAAACCATTCATACAAGAATGCGGCATTGTTAATTTAGATGATTCAAATGCTATGGGAACACATTGGGTAGCATATT
This sequence comes from Sarcophaga variegata, assembly GCA_932273835.1. Taxonomy (NCBI): domain Eukaryota; kingdom Metazoa; phylum Arthropoda; class Insecta; order Diptera; family Sarcophagidae; genus Sarcophaga; species Sarcophaga variegata. The sequence goes on from OW026359.1 coordinate 57,059,629, forward strand.
ATAAAAACCAAAACTGTAAAGAATACTTTGATAGCTTTGGAAACTTACAACCATCACTTGAGATTGTCAACTACTTAAAATTTCCAATTGAATATAATTATGAATGAAAACAAATATTTAATACATTTAATTGTGGGCACTTGTGTTTAAAATTTTTATTTAATAAATATAAATTGAAATTAAATAAAAAAAATTGTTTAATTTATATACATATAATAAATTCTTTTTTTATTAATTCATATTATTTTGTACATTATATTCCTTATAAACTACTTAATCTATATATTTACATTTAAAAACATTTCATCATTATCGTCTTGCATAAATTCTCCATATATATTTACATTTAAAAACATTTCATCATTATCGTCTTGCATAAGTTTTCTATATGAATTTAAATTTGATGATGATGATGTTGATGGAGAATTTATTTTGTAATGTCCCCAGGCGTATGTGTTAACATTATTTTCACTTATAAATCTCTTATCGTCTAAATAACTTAATGTTAATTTACTTGTATATTGTGTATATACTTGACGAATCTTAGATCTAAATAAATAAATGGAATCATGATACAGCTTTTTCTCTAGTAGACATTTTCTAAAATCATTAATATTTAGTCTAGCTGTTACACTATTTTTAACGCCTTTAATTTCTTTAATTTCTTTGTTTACTCTATCTATTTTAGCGGAATACATTTTAGCTCGTAAACCAATGAATTCCTTAATAATTTTTCCATTACATTCATCTTTCATCATTCCCAATACTTTTTTATTCATCAAGGGGAAATTATATGGATTGTCTTTTGAATAAGCAGATGTATCGAAATGTGTTGGAATATCATTTCTAATATCATCATACATATCATTTGTTCTCATATCATATATAAATGTATCGGTATCCATATAGCAGAGATTAATATTATCAAGATAGTTTGGCTTCATATAATCGTAATGAAAATTATACATTTTCCATTTTGATAGTTCTAGAACAGAAAAACCAATATAAATGGGTTTATTATATTTTGTTCGCACTCTACTCATTTCAATGGCAACCATTTCTTCAGTAATTTCAATACAACTATGAAAATTTGATTTCGCAATTAGTGATCTGGCTAATCGTTTTCTTCTATTTTCCCACCCAATTACTATTTTGATGTCTTTTCGCTTATCGACATTTTCGATAGTCTTACCATAGACAGCATTATTGAGTAATTTGAAAAAGTTTTGTACAAATGTGTTTTTAGCCAATGTTCTATGAGGGTTATTGACATCAATATATTTTTTTAACCAATTCGATTGATTAAATTGCAGAATTCTATGAAATTTCTCCAAAATTATACCATCTTGAATGCATTGCTGAAGATTGCGGTTATGAATAATGTAATTATTTTTGTCATTTAGTCTGTTATTAGTTTTCTATGTTTCATATTCTCAATTTTCTTATTTTCTGCACAGAATGGAAAATCACTATGATGATCGTGCAATTCAGCTGGATATTCCAAATCTACTTTTAAAATATAACCAAATCTGAATCTTCTTCTATAGTAGTTACATCGAAGTCGTTACAGTTGTCAAGCCATTTAACATTTTTAAAGGGAGATATTGAGACATTGCATAACCATATAAATTATTTACATCTAAATACATTAGATAATTTGATTCTTTTGTTGCATCATAGACACAATTGCTATTTGGTACTCTAAATTACATTGGTTATGTGCCGGTCCTCTATATTCACCTGTTAAGTGACAATGATCGGCTACTCGATTTACAGGAGATAAATTTTTTTTGGAAATGTGACAAATTTTATCCTCTTTCTGTCTAATATGTTGAGATGGTGTTAAGGTATTTATTGGTTTCACGATACTTAAATAATTCACATATAAATCTGTACAATCTTTAACTAAATTTACCAAAAAATGTTTTGGTGCATCATCACCACTGTACATGCTAAATTTATCTAAACTACTGTTAAATGAACATTTGATGTAATAACTATAAGCAAATGGAATATGTTTTTGTATTGATTTAACATTAGCTGAATTTTGAATATTAATAGTCCCTAGAATGCACTCAAAATCAGCGTAGACTACAAAAGGTACATCCATTTGTTTTTTGAAATTTTTAAAACTTACAGTGTTATTGTCTATAGAGGGCATTTTAGTTACGATTTTGTTGCACTCATCTTTGTGTTTGATCAGCGCCGTTTCACTATGAAAATGTATTAAACATGAATTAATTTTATTTTATTCGTTGGTAGCGAATTCAAAATTCAAAACAATGCTATTTTCCAAAGTGATAATATCATCACTAATGTTATTAATTGTATATGATGTGCATCTGTTAGAACTCATATTAATAGGATACAATGCTGATATAATTGCCCACTTGAAACAATACTCATCGTTATTTTGGACATTGATGCACGCATGTTTCTTTTGTATTGGGGTTGGTAGAGAGATATACTGCGAACCTTTTATGCACTGGTAGTTATTTATATTAATTTCTATCCGTAATATTTGTATTAATGTCCATCCGCTATCAAGTTCCTGGAATTCACTCAGTTTTTAACAATAACATCGCATTGTGTTTTGTAAATATTGAGGAGATCATCTGCAGTTGATGATGACAGATTAATTATAACCATCTTCGTCTGATGTGATTTTATTTCAATATAACATAAATTCTCCTCTTCTTTAACTAACATGTATTCGCAAAATATCTCCAGATTGAATTTAATATTATCATGTTTTTGGATCATATGACTTAACAGCTTAGCCACTTAAATTTAATTCCCGATAAGAAGTTCTCGGGTATTAAATTCGTTTCATCATTATTCTCAAAAACATATGTGATAATTCTATTATTAAACACTGATCTTACATATTTTACTTCATCATCATTAGCACCATTATCATCATTTCGAATATTGTCAGCACAATTAAGTTTATGTGCATTTGTTCGAATGTGATAATGCCAATTCCTCTTTGGAATACGTTGATTACACTCGGTGCAATTAACTGTATGAAATGGTTCTCCTCCGTCTCCAATCTTTGAATGTGTTACAATGTGTTGATTATAATTTAATTGGCTTGAGAAATATTGCATGGTATGCATTTTAATGATGATCATGACATAATCTAATATATCTTCTTAAATTCCTATTAAACTTGAATTCTTTAAGGCAAAATTCACAAGTAAAACTAGCCTTTTTTATATTTTATTTTTCTATTTTAAATTTTACATTTGAAAACACAACTCGCTATCAATTTCTAGCACAAGAATGACTTTTAAATCCTTAAAAACAAGTGTATTTATACAGACTCATTCTGTCCGTCCAATCATTCGAAAAAAATACAAATAAAATGAACATGCACAATCATGTTTCTATTTAGGTATACGATGTTATTATTCCTTATGCAGGCGTTCATCCGGTATACAAAAAAATCATAAAGACTAAAACGTGCAACCATACAGATGTGCATCCGTTATCTATTTCTTCAACATTTGATCATGAGCAATACGTGACGAGAATTTATTATCAATTTAAAATTACAGATCCTTCTAATTAAATCATACAAAAAAATAAAAAACAATCATTCAGGCCTACATCCTGTAAACAAAAAAATCTGAAGGACTAAAACGCGCCAACAACACCACGTAAAACTATATTTCTATTTCTTCAACAATTATTATCTCAAAAGAACGTGCCAAGCATTTATTATTTAAAAACGATCATACACATTACATGTTACAAACCTATCGACTAACCGACACTACCGACTGTAGCGTAGGCATGGTCCTAAGTTTGTATGGAATAAGTGCTCCAGAAACGCCATAAACATACTACTCACGTACTTGATACAGGAATATTATGATCATAGTTTTTCATCATCATTGTCATCAGTTGACATATTTTGATACTGAAAATCGTTATTATCACCATTTACATCATCATAATCATCGTCATCATCAATAGTGTGTCTACATCCTTATGCTTATCTTCAAGTTTTCCGATGATTTCATTATCACCATTTACGTTATAATAATCATCATCATCAATAGTGTTGTCTATATCCTTATGCTTATGTTCAAGTTTTCCGATGATCTTATTATCACCATTTACATCATCATAATAATCGCCATCATCAATAGTGTTGTCTATATCCTTATGTTTATCTTTAAGTTTTCAAATGATTTTTTTAAGTGGTTTTGTTGTTTGTTGAAAGGCATCTTCTAATAAATTAACTCTATCTATTTGGTTCAGTTAAATATTTTTTAACTTTTCCTTTAGAACAGCTCTTGTCTTTACAAGAACTTCCAACACTTTATTATGGTAATTTTTAGACATAATAATAATTTTTTATATTGATTTTTATCTGGTTATGATCTGCTTGCTATCTGCTCACGATCGTCTTGCTATCTGTTTATGATCTGCTTTATATCTGGTTACGATCTGATTTATACCTGATCTCGATCTGCTTGATGGCTTGTGTCTATATCCTTTGATTTTGAGTACGCTGTATCGTGCTTTCTATAAGCTGCATCCAATAAATTTATTCCTTTGTCTTCTCTTGGTAATCGTTTTTGAAGTTTTGTGTCAGGCCACAAAACTGATAACCAAGTAGATGTAATTCAACAGGTAATTTGTTTATTAAGTTGTTTACAAAACCTCTTCTAATCTTACACTAATTAGGTTTATGCTTTTGGATTTAACTGTAGTTTATGCCATTTTTTTCGTTAATATCATTCCTCTTCGTATGAAACACTTTACTAGCAAGCTGTACCAGCTATACTAGCAAGCTGTATCAGATATACCGTACATTGAGGTAGAACATGTTTATCTAAAACATGACAATGACAAAAAAAAATAAAAATAAAATAGACAAAACCAAACACCAAAACGGGATCAGATATAAAGCAGATCGTGATAATTTATAAAGTAAATCGTGATCAGATACATAGCAGATCAAAATCAATATCAAACAATTACCATACTGAAACAGTGATCGTATAAATTGGTGTATATTTAGAAGATCGTCTTGATTTCAGTTATTTTTGCGAAGAAGTATAAAAGTAACGAAAAAAAAATTTGTTATAATCTACAGTCAAAACAAAAACCCAGCCAGTGTAAGATGAGAAGAGGATTTGTTAACAATGTTAATAAATAAATTACCTGTTGAATTACATCTACCTGGTTATCAGTTTTGTGGACCTGGTACAGCTTGTAAAGAACACGATATTGCATACTCACAATCTAGCAGATCAAATATTAGCTGAAAAAGCCTGGCAAAGAGTAAAAGCTAAAGAAAGAGTAAAAGCTAAGAGATAAAGATGATCTCAAAGAACGTGTTAACGCGTGGTTTGTGACAAACGCTATGACAGCTAAAGTGAAATTTGGATTAAGTTTGAAGAAGCAGAGAAATAAGAAAAGAAAGAATTCAAAAAGAATGAGAAAAGGAAAAATAAATAAATGTAATAAGAAATTATTCACAGCTACTGTGAGAAAAACTGTTAAAATAGCTCAAAAGGCAATTCATTCAAATTTTAAACGGAAAAAGCGAGCAGACATTATAATACCGAGAGTTATACCTGTACCGAAAATTGGGGGATTTCTTCCACTTATTCCCGTACTAACAGCATTGTCAGCGCTTTGTGGTTTAGTAAGTGGAGGATCCGCTATTGTCAAAGCAGTAAATGCTATCAAAAATGGAAAAGAACAATTGTCGGAAGCTAACCGTCATAATAGATATATGGAATCAATTGCAATGGGTAAAGGGTTATATCTCAAACCATATAAAAGTGGATATGGTATCTATTACGGTCCAACTCCAAAAAACTATTAGATAACCTACCTAAGCGCCCATTAACAGATTTGGATTTGAATAAATATGGAAGACATCTCAAATATTTTAGGGGTGTTTTCATGCGTGATTCTTTACCTAAAAAACCATTCAAACAAGAATGCGGCGTTGTTAATTTAGATGATTCAAATGGTATGGGAACACATTGGGTAGCATATTATAAAAACCACAAGTATAAAGAATACTTTGATAGGTTTGGAAACTTACAACCACCACTTGAGATTGTCAACTACTTAAAATTTGCAATTGAATATAATTATGAACGAAAACAAAAATTTAATACATTTAATTGTGGGCACTTGTATTTTTTATTCAATAAGTATAAATTGAAATGAAATAATTCAGAGTACATCGTCCCGCACTAACACAACCTACTATTAACTTTTTAAAGAAGGGGAACAAAAATGATAACATCAGCTGAGTTAGAGGATATATTATATAGACAACATTAGTTATATTACATTATGCAACATTAGTAAAATAAGTAATCCATTTTTATGTATTAATAATGTCAAACATTTGTATTATTGTGAAAAAATGTACTCAGAATCTTTTGACATTTGCAGATGCCAAACATTTTATGAAAAATATTTGTTAACACTTAAGCTACTTAATCGGTAAAAACGAATGTTTAACTACTATTATATTCAATAGATATATGTATTGTATTGTATAAAATAACAAAATTTGAAATAAAATAAACATACCTAAGAAAAAAAATTTAATAAAATAAAAACTAATTTGTTTTAATTAATCTCTTTATTGTATAATTTTATTTATTTAAAACAGAAAAACTAAAAAAAATCTAAATCCTTAAAACAAGTCTATTTATACTGAACAAACAGATTATAGGGTAGGGTTAGTATTTAGGGTTAGAGGGGGTAGGGTGTATAAATGTGTTGATAATGCACAAACCTTTTTTGCTATATAAATTATGTATGTATGTAAATGATAAGTGTTTGTTAATATTTTGTGTATATATATTTTTAAAAATGTTATAAAATGTATTTTATTCTTATTTTTTATATTAGTTCACAATCTATGTTATTAAGTTTTATGGAAAATTTAAATGTTTCAATTCAATGTACTTTATTTCGCAAGTTTTATGTTATGTTTATTTTATCATTTGACACAAAATTTATTTTAAATTGTATATTTAATTTCATAATTTGTATTAATTCACAATTCTTGCTTTAAAATATTAAAGTTCACAATCTTTTAGAATTTCTTAAAACTTTATTAATCTTCAAAATATTTAATAATATTTTATATGGCGTGTTCACGTATGGATTGTTAGGTTTTTGTTCTGTGTTGTTTGAAGATCGATAGTCAACTGATCAACAAGGATCAAAACAATCATGCAGGAGATGTTAATGAAAGTGTGTATGATGATGTGTATTGTGAATGTTGATATGTGTTGGTGATATTATTGTTATTGTTTGTTAAAGATGTTTGTGTTGTCATATTGGAAGTCAGGGTTAGGGTTGTGTAAATTTGCTCACTCGCGTAAACATATACTCTGGGATGTTGAAAATCAATCATTAAATTCAATTGTGTAAAAACAGATATTCTACTTATGCGTGAAAAAAAACCGCAGGCACAACTATACATTTCTTTCTTATCAATTTAAAATAAAAAAATCCTTATAACACAACAACAACAACACCACGTACAACTATATTTCTATTTCTTCAACAATTGACTATGATAAAACGTGATAAGACTTTCTTATCAGTTTAAAAATACAGATCCTTCTAATTAAATCATACAAAAAATAAAAAACACACAACAACCATACAGGTGTACATCCCTTTTCTATTTCTTCAACATTTGACCGTCATAAAATGTGTCAACATTTGACCGTCATAAAATAAAAAACAACCACACAACCAACCTACCCTTTCTTATCAGTTTATATATCTATTTCTTCAACATTAAATCAACTAAAAAAATTAATTAAACAAAACCACATCCAAAATTCTTTATATTTAACATTGTAAACTGTAATATGCGCAAGCGTTTTAAAATTTGTTTACAATAAAAAAATATTCTTATTGATCGTATGCTTAAGAATAAGAAATCATAAGGAGTCGCGATGCTATTATTTATAACAAAGCGCTGCTATTGTTTATGTGTCGTTATCCGACATTTGTCCACAAGAAAAAAAAAACACACACACATAACGGAAATATATCACACTAACAAAAAAATTAATTAAGCGAAACCATATCCAAAATTCTTTATTTGTTTACATTAAGAAATATTCTTATTGATCTTATGCGCATGCACACACTTATTCTGTCCGTCCAATCATTCGTTTGAAAAGGTATGCAAATAAAAGGAACAAGAAGAAGCAGGCATGCACCAAATTTTGAATGGTATAATTGAGCCAGAAACCCCATAAATATAATACTGATATTCCAACACATTTCGATACATCTGCGTATTCAAAATAAAATCTTTGTAATTTCCCCTTAATGAATAAAAAAGTATTGGGAATGATGAAAGATAAATGTAATGAAAAAGCTATTATGGAATTCATTGGTTTACGAGCTAAAATGTATTCCGCTAAAATAGATAGAGTAAACAAAGAAATTAAAAAAATTAAAGGCGTTAAAAAGAGTGTAACAGCTAGACTAAATAGTAATGATTTTAGAAAATGTCTACTAGAGAAAAAGCTGTATCATGGTTCCATTTATTTATTTAGATCTAAGATTCATCAAGTATATACACAATATATAAGTAAATTAACTTTAAGTTATTTAGACGATAAGAGATTTATAAGTGAAAATAATGTTAACACATACGCCTGGGGACATTACAAAATAAATTCTCCATCAACATCATCATCAAATTTAAATTCATATAGAAAATTTATGCAAGACGATAATGATGAAATGTTTTTAAATGTAAATATATATGGAGAATTTATGCAAGACGATAATGATGAAATGTTTTTAAATGTAAATATATAGATTAAGTAGTTTATAAGGAATGTAATGTACAAAATTATATGAATTAATAAAAAAAGAATATATTATATGTATATAAATTAAACAATTTTTTTTATTTAATTTCAATTTATATTTATTAAATAAAAATTTTAAACACAAGTGCCCACAATTAAATGTATTAAATTTTTGTTTTCATTCATAATTATATTCAATTGAAAATTTTAAGTAATTGACAATCTCAAGTGATGGTTGTAAGTTTCCAAAGCTATCAAAGTATTCTTTACAGTTGTGGTTTTTATAATATGCTACCCAATGTGTTCCCATAGCATTTGAATCATTTAAATTAACAATGCCGCATTCTTGTTTGAATGGTTTTTTAGGTAAAGAATCACGCATGAAAACATCCGTAAAACGTTTGAGATGTCTTCCATATTTATTCAACTCCAAATCTGTTAATGGGTCAAAATAATGTAATTTTTTTCTCAACGCGTATTTTGTTTTAACAAAAAATAAACTTAAAATATATGAAGACTATGCTTCTTATAATACTATATTTTCTTAACTGAGTAAGATACTTAAACACTATATGTTTCTTATGTTATGTATTGTTAACTAACTCTTCGAACGATATTTCTCTTAAGTACTAAAATATTTTCTTTGTTCTTAATATTTAAGTAGGTAATCATAAACAACATGTTTTTGCATTTATATGTGACATATTTAGGTTTTGAAGTGGTTTGTCATTACCTGGTTAGTTTTGGTTACTTATTGTTTACATTACCATAAATACATTTTGTTCTTCTTTGTAATGTATATTTTTATGATCTTGTTTAAAGTATCCTAAATAAATTTTGTTTCAATATTTTTATGATATCTAAATATATTTTACATTTGTGATTATGTTTAGAATTGTTTACATAGGTTTTTCATTATCAAATTTTCCAAGGTTGTTCCATATGTGTGTATGAGTATATATGTGACGTTAACTCTCCCCTTCGTTAAAAAATTAATCGTCCCGATTCAAGGAGTGGTTAATCTTGCCAATTCCCTACTATAAATAACTTTGAAATTTTCTGCGGCCCTGATTCGTCTTTGTGCTACGTAATACTTTATTAATTTCGAAATTGCCAATGTTATTAATATTATAAAAATAATAAATAAAAATTATAAAAATAATAAGAATGAATAGGTAAAAGATTTAACTGGGTGTTCCTCAATAGGAATCATGAACTCCTTTAGTGAGTCCAACTTATTAAATGTCAAGTTTGATGTGGATGCCAAAATTTCGATTATTTTCAAATTTTCATCATGTTTATTATGAATCGCCTCTAGTGTCCTATCATGTATGTTCTTGAAAGCAATATTATTTATATTTACCTTATACACTATAACTAACTAGTTTAGTTCCTGATACTGTCTGGTTATTCACAATATTCACTCCATCCAGAAGAATAAAACCATCTTCTATTTGCATTAGTTGAGGGTTATATTCCTGTATTATTTTGCATTCAGCCTTTCTATTTTCCAATATTGCTTTAATACAATTATCCTGTTCATTATTCATCATACATATATTTTTTATTTTTTCAATTTTTTATTCTGATATATTCTTTGTCACAGAGTGCAATATTTTTATCAGTTGAAATCTTACCATGTCCGATGTTGAGTGGCGTGAATTTAAATAACTTGCAAAATTTATTTATAACTGGGTAATTGTAAATTGTAATGAATAGTTCGTTAGTTCTTGCAATGTAGACGTTGGAATATTCTAATATAATTCATGGCGAACTATTTCGTTAACATCATCTAGAGCTAGTGATTCCGTTAAGTATTCATTATTCTTGGCTGCATTTATTGTTCTAACTAGAAGTAGTAATTGATCATGTATTTCTGTTAGCAAGACGTGATTCATAATTTCTTGACCGTTTAATAGTTTTTCAAATCTTGAGTTCATTATTTTTTGTTTTTCATTATTTCTGATCAATTTATTTATTGCTGATTCAATTCGAACTGCTTCATCATGATCGGGTATACCAGTGATAAATTTTAGCGCCTATCCTAGAAATTTAATCCTCGTTTATGTCGATGTTCTGTGAGTTGTTCAAATAGTGTTTTAATACTTCTTATCAGAATTAGTTCTTCTGTAGTTGCGTTATAATAATTATAAAATCTTTCTTAGACATTATAATAATTTTTTATATTGATTTTGATCTGGGGCCAAATCGCAGCAGTCGTTATCGAATGAAGTTGATCGAAATTTTAGTATTTGAAATCACCGCAGTCGTTAGCGAGTCAGATGTATCGAAATTTGAGATTTTATCATTCGATAACGAGTCCCGTTCGAGTGATAATTCTCGATATCTCATTCGATACTACATGAGCAATCGAAATTGTACACGCTTTGTTTTTTTAATACGAAATAAACGGAAATTTTTTTATTTATAATAACACTGCCAAAAATGTAAGTAGCAAATATTATTTTTTAACTTAAAGTAAATATAAATATAATTTCCCTTTTCAGGACAAATAGGAACAAAATAAACGGTAAACAAAAGGACGTTATGGTACAATATACATTTGATCATCCCAATTTAGCTCAAAACTTGCTGCCCAATTGGGACAGGGAAAAGAAACAACTGAAAGATTGTGGGAAGAATTGAATGCATGTGGTCCACTTATTAAAGATGCGACAACATGGCAAAAGGTGAACTAGAGTATTTTTATCTTATTTATAATAAAAAAAATTTTACACATTTTTAAGGTTTTTGCTGACCAAAAACATAACGCAAAAAAAGCTATCATTTAACAAGGAATCAAAAAAACCGGTGGTGGTTACTATGAGGAAACACCTTTGTCTCATGCAGATGAACAAATAATTGAAGCAGCCGGTATCGAAACCAGCGTTGAAGGTATGCGAACAGTAATAACTTTTGGAAAGAGAAAAGATCCAAACGAATCTCTTTCTTCTAAAGCGGAAAAAAATTTACAAAATATTTTAGGTAAAAACAGCGAATATGATAATTCTGAACCTGAAAGTATAGGAAAACAAAACCCTAAAAGAACTATTTCAAAAGCTGAAAGCAAATTAGATCTTAACGCTCAACATAAATAAAAGTGAAAGATATCTCAAAATTTTAAATTCTAAGCTAGATCGCCTTTTGGAATTGAAGGCAAAATCTTTTAAACTAAGAGAAAAAGAACATGCTGCAAATATTGCTATTAAAAATGTAGAATTACAAATTAAACCGAATTGTGTGCCATCTACGTAACCAATAACTACAATGAAATATAAAGCATTTTACAATTTTAATAACAAATAACGAATATAATATTGTGTATATTATAGTTAATATATTTAAATATTTTTCTCTAATTTTACTTGTGTTTTATTTCAAAATTATTTTTTTTTTGTTTACAAATGTACCAATCATATGTTTAGCAATATGCCAAAATCGGCTTTTTGCGAAAAATAACCTTTTTATTGTTGAGAATGATTCTTTAGGGCTTCAGTAGCAACTTTTGTTCTGGGACTTTTTCATAATTCCGTTATTTACAAAATTACCGTTATTTTTATGTTATTGCAGAAAATCAAAATTTTGACCCACAAATTTCCAAAAATTCGACCAAATGATGTTTGGAAACTTTGTACAAAACCCTTTGACGAGTATATTTGCTGAATATATGAACTCATAATATTTGCAAATACAGGCTGTTTCGATACATTTTTCAATAAAAACGAATTTTTCGCCATCTAACGGCAATAATTTGTAATACCTATATTCAGCAATTCGACAGATAATTTGAATACCTTTCGATCAAAAAACAAATTTTGAAAATCGGTTGAAAAATTACCAATTGAGAAAGAAAAGAGCTATAAAATAATAAAATAGTTTCAAATTTATAAAAAAAAAATATATACATACATATGTAACTTAAATTCATCATTAAAGTTAGCAATATGCCAAAAAAATTTACTTTTTAATTTTCAAGCTATGAATGCCGAATTATTTTTAATGCTTCGGGGGTAGAGTCAGCTACCGTAATTGCTAATTAGATTGTCCCTCACTTGCCCTAAAACGGAAATATAGTGTTGCCTTTCAAGCTTGGGCTTTTTAACTTTTCGTGAATTTAACGCATTATTTATTGGATAGTTAGTTTGGCTATTAATCTTCCATTTTCTGGTATTGTTGTAATAATACACTGAGAGAAAAAAAATTACAGCAACAAAACTTGAAAGTAAGAAAATACTACTGCTAACATTTAACGCGGCACAAATTGGGCTGAAAATGTGGAAAATGTTAAAAAAAAATGCGAAAAAATTCCCTTTTTTCACCTTCATTCACATATAACTTTTGAAGTAGGAATGTAATCTTTAAGCAACTTCGCAGAATTTTACACATTATAGTCGTCAACAGCTGTGCTGACTTTCAAGCCAAAATATTCAGCTCAATTTGTGCCGTTTAAAAAACACTAAAACCTATTTTCGGCAAATTTTATTAATTAATTTTAAAAATAGAGTGCATATTGTAAAAAACAGAAATTTATGCTACTGAAATGAATTATACGTCAGTAATTAAGACTATGGACACTGTTTTTACATTGGGAAACAAAACTCCTCTCCATGGGTTAAGTAAATAAACTTATATTTCATTTACTATCGTGATAAGACGGCACATAGTGCATTGATCCCTTAAAACGAAGGGACAGAAATAGAAGGAATGAAAAATAGGGTTTTGAAATTTGGTGTACTGTCGTCAACGCCCTTAATTAAGAAAAATTTGGATTTTCAAAAGAATCGGCTCAAGGACACGCCCACCTCCCATATGTCCTTTAAACTAAAATCTTCATATGTTTTTGTTCTATTACTAAACAAAAAATCTTTTATATTCTTTTTGTAAATTTCGATTCGATAGCTATCGAATGCCGTAATTTGGTTATTCGATACGAAGCGAAATTTTACTCGATACGAATGCTCATTCGATCACGAGTGCCGCGATATGGGCCCTGGTTATGATCTGCTTTGTATCTGGTTATGATCTGCTCACGATCTGCTTGCTATCTGGTTATGAGCTGCTTTATATCTGGTTACGATCTGCTTGCTATCTGGTCACGATCTGCTTTATATCTGCTTACGATCTGATTTATACCTGATCACGATCTGCTTGATGGCTTGTGTCTATATCTTTTGATTTTGAGTAAGCTGTATCGTGCTTTCTACAAGCTGCATCCAATAAATTTATTCCTTTGTCTCCTCTTGCTAATCGTTTTTGAAGTTTTGTATCAGGCCCACAAAACTGATAACCAGGTAGATGTAATTCAACAGGTAATTTGTTTATTAAGTTGTTTACAAAACCGCTTCTAATCTTACACTATTTAGGTTTATGTTTTTCCTTTTGACTGTAGTTTATGACCATTTTTTTCGTTACTTTCATTCCTCATCGTATGAAACACTATACTAGCAAGCTGTACCAGCTATACCTGCTATACTAGCAAACTGTACCAGCTATACCTGCTATATCAGCTATACCAGCTATACCAGCTGTACCAGCTATAACAGCTATACTAGCTATACTAGCAAGCTATACTAGCAAGCTATACTAGCTATACTAGCAAGCTATACAAGCTGTAGCAGCTATACCAGCTATACCTTGCTATACCAGCTATACTAGCAAGCTATACAAGCTGTACCAGCTATACAAGCTTTACCATGATGTAAATGGTGATAATAAAATCATCGGAAAACTTGAACATAAGCATAAGTATATAGACAACACTATTGATGATGATGATTATTATAACGTAAATGGTGATAATGAAATCATCGGAAAACTTGAAGATAAGCATAAGGATATGGACACACTATTGATGATGATGATGATTATGATGATGTAAATGGTGATAATAACGATTTTCAGTATGAAAATATGTCAACTGATGACAATGATGATGAAAAAACTATGATCATAATAAACCTGTATCAAGTACGTGAGTAGTATGTTTATGGCGTTTCTGGAGCACTTGCTATATACAAAATTAGGAGCATGTCGATAGGTTTGTAACATGTAATGTGTATGATCATTTTTTTGATAATAAATGCTTGGCACGTTCTTTTGAGATAATAATTATTGAAGAAATAGAAATATAGTTGTACGTGGTGTTGTTGCCGCGTTAGGATTTTTTTTGTTTACAGGATGTAGACCTGCATGATTGTTTTTTATTTTTTGTATGATTTAATTAGAAGGATCTGTAATTTTAAAGTGATAATTAGTTCTCGTCACGTATTGCTCATGATCAAATGTTGAAGAAATAGAAAACGGATGTAAATCTGTATCGTTTTAGTCTTTATGATTTTTTTTATACAGGATGAACACCTGCATAATGAATAATAATATCGTATACCTAAATAGAAACATGATTGTGCATTTTCATTTTATTTGTATTTCTTTTCGAATGATTGGACGGACAGAATGAGTCTGCCTACGTTTCCTCATCTACATCCCAGAGTATAAATACATTTGTTTTTAAGGATTTAAAAGTCATTCTTGTGCTAGAAATTGATAGCGAGTGTTTTCAAATTTAAAATTTAAAATAACAAAATAAAATATAAAAAAGGCTAGTTTTACTTGTGAATTTTGCCTTAAAGAATTCAAGTTTAATAGGAATTTAAGAAGATATATTAGATTATGTCATGATCATCATTAAAATGCATACCATGCAATATTTCTCAAGCCAATTAAATTATAATCAACACATTGTAACACATTCAATGATTGGAGACGGAGGAGAACCATTTCATACAGTTAATTGCACCGAGTGTAATCAACGTATTCCAAAGAAGAATTGGCATTATCACATTCGAACAAATGCACATAAACTTAATTGTGCTGACAATATTCGAAATGATGATAATGGTGCTAATGATGATGAAGTAAAATATGTAAAATCAGTGTTTAATAATAGAATTATCACATATGTTTTTGAGAATAATGATGAAACGAATTCAATACCCGAGAACTTCTTATCGGGAATTAAATTTAAGTGGCTAAGCTGTTAAGTCATATGATCCAAAAACATGATAATATTAAATTCAATCTGGAGATATTTTGCGAATACATGTTAGTTAAAGAAGAGGAGAATTTATGTTATATTGAAATAAAATCACATCAGACGAAGATGGTTATAATTAATCTGTCATCATCAACTGCAGATGAACTCCTCAATATTTACAAAACACAATGCGATGTTATTGTTAAAAAATGAGTGAATTCCAGGAACATGATAGTGGATGGACATTAATACAAATATTACGGATAGAAATTAATATAAATAAATACCAGTGCATAAAAGCTTCGCAGTATATCCCAATATATCCCAACCCCAATACAAAGAAAATTTGCATGCATTAATGTTCAAAATAACGATGAGTATTGTTTCAAGTGGGCAATTATAACAGCATTGTATCCTATTAATATGAGTTCTAACAGATGCACATCATATAAAATTAATAACATTAGTGATGATATTATCACTTTGGAAAATAGCATTGTTTTGAATTTTGAATTCGCTACCAACGAATAAAATAAAATTAATTCATGTTTAATACATTTTCATAGTGAAACGGCGCTGATCAAACACAAAGATGAGTGCAACAAAATCGTAACTAAAATGCCCTCTATAGACAATAACACTGTAAGTTTTAAAAATTTCAAAAAACAAATGGATGTACCTTTTGTAGTCTACGCTGATTTTGAGTGTATTCTAGAGACTATTAATATTCAAAATTCAGCTAATGTTAAATCAATACAAAAACATATTCCATTTGCTTATAGTTATTTTATCAAATGTTCATTTAACAGTAGTTTAGATAAATTTAGCATGTACAGTGGTGATGATGCACCAAAACATTTTTTGGTAAATTTAGTTAAAGATTGTACAGATTTATATGTGAATTATTTAATAAATAATAATAAATAATAATTTAATGAATACCTTAACACCTTCTCAACATATTAGACAGAAAGAGGATATAATTGGTCACATTTGCAAAAAAAAATTTATCTCCTGTAGATCGAGTAGCCGATCATTGTCACTTAACAGGTGAATATAGAGGACCGGCACATAACCAATGTAATTTAGAGTATCAAATAGCAAAATTTATTCCTATATTCTTTCATAATCTTTCATAATATGATTGTTATTTGTTCGTACGAGAACTCCCTTCTATTGAAGGAGATGTAAATGTAATCCTCTTAAACAAAGAACTATATGTATCTATATCGAAAAAGATTAATGTAGATGAAAAAAATACTATAGAACTACGTTTTCTAGATTCTTGTCGGTTTATGCCATCAAGTTTGGAAAAACTATCGGAATATTTGTCAGATAATGATCTGTTGAGAGTAAAATCAATATATCAAACTCCCAATGAATTTAGTTTAATGAAACGGAAAGGTGTCTTTCCATATGACTATCTAGATTCAGTCAACCGTCTTGAAGAAACAGGACTACCACCCCGATCATGTTTCTTTAATAAACTTACTAATGAGTCGTGTAGTGTAGATGATTACGAACACGCTGAAAAAGTTTGGAATACATTCAAATGTAAGAAACTTTTAGATTATCTTCTATTATATTTAAAAGTTGATGTCCTATTGCTTTGTGATGTATTTGAAAATTTCCGCAAGGTTTGTAAAAACATTTACAATTTAGACCCCTGTCAATATTATACTACACCAGGTTTATCCTGGGATGCAATGTTGAAAACAACTGAAATTTAGTTGGAATTATTAACAGATATCAGCATGTACAACTCCGTTGTGCGGGGTATTAGGGGAGGTATTGTTCAATGCAGTAAGCGACATGTGATAATATAATAAATAACATAATAAACATAATAAATACGTTAGTGACTATGATTTAACAAAAGAATCAAATTATCTAATGTATTTAGATGTAAATAATTTATATGGTTATGCAATGTCTCAATATCTCCCCTATAAAAATTTTAAATGGCTTGACAACTGTAACCACTTCGATGTAACTACTATAGAAGAAGATTCAGAATTTGGTTATATTTTAAAAGTAGATTTGGAATATCCAGCTGTATTGCACGATCATCATAGTGATTTTCCATTCTGTGCAGAAAATAAGAAAATTTAGAATATGAAACATAGAAAACTAATAACAGACTTAAATGACAAAAAGAATTACATAATACATAACCGCAATCTTCAGCAATGCATTCAACATGGTTTAATTTTGGAGAAAATTCATAGAATTCTGCAATTTAATCAATTGAATTGGTTAAAAAAATACATTGATGTAAATAACCCTCATAGAACATTGGCTAAAAACACATTTGAACAAAACTTTTTCAAACTACTCAATAATGCTGTCTATGGTAAGACTATGGAAAATGTCGATAAGCGAAAAGACATCAAAATAGTAATTGGGTGGGAAAATAGAAGAAAACGATTAGCCAGATCACTAATTGCGAAATCAAATTGTCATAGTTGTAGTGAAATTACTGAAGAAATGGTTGCCGTTGAAATGAGTAGGGTGCGAACAGAATATAATAAACCCATTTATATTGGTTTTTCTGTTCTAGAACTATCAAAATGGAAAATGTATAATTTTCATTACGATTATATGAAGCCAAACTATCTTGATAATATTAATCTCTGCTATATGGATACCGATTCATTTATATATGATGTGAGAACAAATGATATGTATGATGATATTAGAAATGATATTCCAACACATTTCGATACATCTGCTTATTCAAAAGACAATCCATATAATTTCCCCTTGATGAATAAAAAAGTATTGGGAATGATGAAAGATGAATGTAATGGAAAAATTATTAAGGAATCCATTGGTTTACGATCTAAAATGCATTCCGTTAAAATAGATAGAGTAAACAAAGAAATTAAAAAAATTAAAGGCGTTAAAAATAGTGTAACAGCTAGACTAAATATTAATGATTTTAGAAAATGTCTACTAGAGAAAAAGCTGTGTCATGATTCCATGTATTTATTTAGATCTAAGATTCATCAAGTATATACACAATATATAAGTAAATTAACATTGAGTTATTTAGACGATAAGAGATTTATAAGTGAAAATAATGTTGACACTTATGCCTGGGGCATTATAAAATTAAAAACCTCAGACTTAATAGTTTAAAAGAAAGTAAGTGCAAAAAAATGTAAACCTACCTATTTACCTACATACACATTAGTTTGTATACATAATAAAAATATGAAATAAAAAAATCGTTTTTCTATTGTTTCATTTCAAATTTTGATTCAGTTTAATATTGTTTAACATTTCCTTTAGAACAGCTCAGATCTCAAGATCTTCTAACATTTTATTATGGTAATTTTTAGACATTGTGATAATTTTTTGGTATTAATTTTGATCTGCATTGTATCTGATCACGATATGCTTTGTGTCTGGTCACGATCTGCTTTGCATCTGGTCACGATCTGCTTTGTATCTGGTCACGATCTGCTTTATATCTGATCATGATTTTTTGATTGGCTTTCTATCTGGTCACGATCTTTTTTATATCTGCTCACGATCTGATTTACACCTGATAACAATCTGCTTGATGTCTTTTGTTAAAATTTTTTTAATTTTGAGTATGCTATATCGTGCTTTTTACAAGCTCCATGCAATAAATTTATTCATTTGTCTCATTTGTCGACAAAACCGATTACCAGGTAGATGTAATTCAACAGGTAATTTGTTTATTAAGTTGTTTTCAATTATTCTTCCAATCTTACACTAATTAGGTTTTTTGTTTTGACTGTAGTTTATAACCATTTTTTTCGTTACTTTTATACCTCTTCGTATGCAACACTGTAACAACTATACTACCTAGCTATACTAGCAAGCTATACAAGGTGTACTAACTAGCTATTCCGCTATATAAGCTGTACCAGCTATACCAGTTATGTGTATGTAGGTAAATATATAGGTTTACATTTTTTTGCACTTATCGTCTAAATAACTTAAAGTTAATTTACTTATACATTGTGTATATACTTGATGAATCTTAGATCTAAACACATACATATGTACATAGAATCATGATACAGCTTTATCTCTAGTAGACATTTTCTGAAATCATTAATACTTAGTCTAGCTGTTACACTATTTCTAACACCTTTAATTTTTTAATTTCTTTGTCTACTCTATCTATTTTAACGGAATACATTTCAGCACGTAAACCAAAGTATTCCCTAATAGCTTTTCCATTACATTCATCTTTCATCATTCCCAGTACTTTTTTATTCATTAAGGGAAATTATAAATATTTTATTTTGAATAAGCAGATGTATCGAAATGTGTTGGAATATCATTTCTAATATCATCATACATATCATTTCTTCTCACATCATATATGCATAAATGATTCGGTAGATTAGATTCGGAGATTAATATTTTCAAAATATTTTCTCTTCATATAATCGCAATGAAAGTTATACATTTTCCATTTTGATAGTTTTATAACAGAAAAGCCAAAATAAATGGGTTTATTATATTCCGTTCGTACTCTACTCATTTCAACGGCAACCATTTCTTCAGTAGTTTTAATACAACTATGAAAATTTGGTTTTGCTATTAGTGATCTGGCTTCTAATCGTTTTCTTCTATTTCCCATCCATGTACTATTTTGATGTCTTTTCTTTTATCGACATTTTCCATAGTTTTGCCATAGACAGCATTATTGATTAATTTGAAAAAGTTTTGTTCAAATGTGTTCTTAGATAATGTTCTATTATAGTTATGTCATTATATATATAGTCAATATATTTTTTTAACCAATTCGATTGATTAAATTGTAGAATTCTATGAATTTTCTTAAAAATTATACCATGCATTGTGAGGATTGCGATAATGTATTATGTAATTGTTTTTGTCACTTAGGTCTGTTATTAATTTTCTATGTTTCATACCCTCAATTTTCTTATTTTCTGCACAGAAAGGAAAATCACTATGGTGATCGTGCAATACATTTGGATATTCCAAATGTACTTCTAAAATATAACGAAATTCTGAATCTTTTTCTACAGTAATTACATTAAAGTCGTCACAGTTGTCAAGCCATTTAAAATTTGTATAGGGAAGATATTGAGACATTGCATAACCATATAAATTATTTACACCTAAATACATTAGATAATTTGATTATTTTTTTAATCATAGTCACTAACGTATTTATTATTAGCTGTCACATGTCGTTTACCACATTGAACAATACCTCCCCTAATACCCCGCTTAACGAAATTGCACATGTTGACATCTGTCAATAAGTCCAACTCAATTTCAGTTTTTTTAACATTGCATCCCAGGATAAACCGGGTATGGTATAATATTGATAGGGGTCTAAATTGTAAATGTTTTTACAAACCTTACGGAAATTTTCAAATAAATCACAATGCAACAGGACATCAACTTTTAAATGTAATATAAGATAATCTAAAAGTTTCTTACATTTGAATGTAATCCAAACTTTTTCAGCGTGTTCGTAATCATCAACACTACACGACCCATTAGTGTAGTGTGTACACTTGACCCACTGTAACATAACAGGACACTAATACTATGACATACACTCTGAACTCATCATATTTTTATTACAACAGAACTTTAATTTTTTGTCAAAGCGAGCAGTATCAAATCGAACACGAAAGTAAAACGACTTGTACTGCGGTGGTGGCTCTCATCTATTTTGCTTAAAGACATGATAGCTTGTGATTTAATTATAAATAAATGAATTTTTTGAACCTTATAATTAAATAAATTTTTTGAACCTTTGGGGTCTCGTCCGGGATGTAGCCAAAATCAAAAAGTGATTGGTGAATTATTAAAAACATTAATTAAACATTAATTAATTAAAAGCGAGCAGAGGGATGAACAAAATCTAAATAAAAAAATTTTTGAACGCAAAGTAAATGTAATAAAAAAAATTTTTGTGGCTACATATCATGTAGTAAAAGGAAGTAAGTAAGTAAAAGAAGAAAAAGACAAAGTGTGGGAAAAGAAAAAACCAGTTTTTAAATAATATTGAGGCGGTGTAAAGAAAAAACAGTGTATGCCTCAACATACACATGTTTGGCGAAACGGTTCATAATTTTTTATGAATATGTGAAGAAAAGGAACCAGAAGGAGAATCAACTATCTTAGAGTGCCGAGTGTGAAGAGAATAAAGCTAAGACAGAGAGAATTAAGCCAGTGTATATATTAAACATATTTGCTTTTTACCGCTTGGGTTAAAAAGCGTTCTTTATTGTTACACGTTTAGAAATACAATCAAATTACAAAAGAATAATTTTAATAATAATACCTTAAAAATAAAGTTACTTTTTGATAAGTCAGCATATTTTACGGTTTGACCCAAATTATTTATTGCGCGTTTTAAATATAATTGTTGTTAACTCCTCCACCCTTAAATTTGGTCGTCCACGAGCGTCTTAAAAATAGGGTAAGTGATGCATTCTTATTGCGGGCGTTATATTTCCCTCTTCTTCTGTTGGTGGGGTTATTGTAGGATTCAGAACTAATGTTGTGGGGCGCTCTTTTTTGCCTTTTTGATAGCCAAAAATGCTAGACCGATTGTAACTAGGAAGTCAATAGCTATCGTAGTGTTTGTAATGCTTCCTCTCTGATACTGTGGATTGCCTTTGTATTGACAAAATTTAATTCTTGGAGTGATTCCAACGATAATATGTTTAGTCTTTTTTTTCGATTGGACTTTCTTGCAACGCTGCTGGTGTCAATATCATTTGGGACGTTTCTAGATTATGGTAAGTTTTGTCGCCGATTGTTATGGTGGTGTTGTCAAATTTAATGAGGAATGTACCACTTAGATCATATTTCATCTGTTTCAATTGTTTCATTTAAATTGTTTAGGAGAATGATTCCATCAGAGATTTCTTCTATGCGTGGGACATGATGCACATTACTAGTTGTGCAAACCGATTTCTGACAAGTTATAATATTTTTTATACAATTATCTTTATTTAAATCTATTAATTGATTTTTCTTACAAATTTTAATCTTATTATAGCTTTTACAATTATTGTTAATTGCATAAATTTCATTCTTACTTATAAACATTTGTTCAAAATCCAGATTTATTATGGAATCATTTCTTATAACAGGTTTTACAATTATATTATTATATAAGATTGAATTTGTTATAGGGATTTTAATTACATATAGAAGATTTGCATCATTGCTTAGTATATCAATATTTGCTAATTCTAATGCCTCTTCAATATTGTTAAATGGCATGTTTTCTTCTTTTAATTTATTTATAGCCATTGTCATTTCTTTTTTGTCTAATAAGAATGAATTAATTACATTGAGTTTTGACCATTGTATAGCGTATTTTACATTTAGGATTGCCTCCTTTGCTAGTCTTATTTTATTTCTTAGTATATCAATATTTTTATTTATGACCGTATCATCTTTTTTTATTGCATTTGAAAAGTCATTTATTAAATTAGTAATATTATTTAATTGATTTGCAAAATTTGTATTAATAATAACTTGTTGATTATTATTGCTAGATAACTCTTCTAAGGTGCTATAAATTTCATGGTCTGGTGATCCGGCAATTAGTTTCCAAATCTTTCCCAGGGTGTCAATTGATCTAGTTCGTCTATCAGGTGGGACATTTTTCAATGTGTACAATAAGTTGATTGTCTGATTCAATTCGTAGTACATTGTATTGTATAAGGGATTTGTTTTAGGTATAAAGTTGTCTACATAGTCTACTTGTCTACTTTTTTTTTAAAAAGTCATAATAGGATCCAAGATTGATTGGATGAATAAATTTGAATGTGCCGTCCTGGATTTTTCCGTATCCAATACCTATTGTTATCACGTACGAGTTCGTATAATTAAGTATTTGCACCTCTGCATTTAGCATTGGCAGCAACAAACTGTAAAGGATATAAAATTGTCATATAACAAGAAAAGGTGGTTTGAATTATTAATTTTTATGTGGTCTTTATGTACTACTTTGTTAGATTCTGTTAGTACGGTACTTTTTCTATCTTCCCTAACTATTTCTTCTTTGTATCGAGCCGATAGTATTGAACCTAATCTTTTATTAATTCTGACATACATTTTTTGTCCTGGTGTATAGTTCTTAAATGGTTTCCTTTTTTTGTTGTGGAATTTTAAATCTTCCCGTTGTTTTTTTTTACTAATTTTTCTATATTTTCTTTCCTTGCATTTTCATACTGTTCCGGACTAGTGCTTACTCTTCTTCTGAAGAAAAGCTCAATTGGTTTCCTACCTGTGGTAGAATAAATAGTGTAGTTATATTCATAAAGTGATCTGTCCAATAACTCATTAAAATTCCTATGTGTTTTGTCTGTCTTGAGACAACGCATTATTTCTAATAATGTAGAGTGGAAACGCTCTATCTGGCCATTTACCGTACTTTTGTAATTAATTAATAATTCTAGGAACTCCGAAATTAAATAATATTTTTCTTAAAGATTCACGGATGTCTCCAATTGATCTGGAATTTATTTGAATCGCTTGAGCGTATTTTGTGAGTTTATCTATTGCAGTTAGTACGAAATGTTTTTCGGTGGACCAAATATCTATGTGTAGTATTTCTCCAGCATATTGAGGAATTGGGGTAGCTGATATGTTAGATTTACTGGGATGGCGATCATATTTTCTCTTTACAAACCCTACATTGATCTATTTTTTTAAGTTTTTCGCTCATTTTTGGAAAATAAAATTTTTCTAGGAGTTGCATTTTGTTCTCTCTTGCATTTATATGAGCTCTTTTATGGACTTTTAGTGACTCTTCTTCCTGCCTTACAATGTTTGTCAAATCTTCAACTTTTGTCTGTGTACCTTATCTTATAATTTGAAAAATGAATTGGATATATTGATTGTATCTTGCCCATTATTCTTTCATTTGTAAACAACCCATTTACTATATCTGGGTTAAGATACCTTTTCAGGATTGCTACAAGATCTTCTTGTGAATAATTTGGAGCTGTAATAATGTGTCTATGGAAAGTTGGGAAGGGAAGTTTAAATTGAAGTTGGTTTTTATAAACGTTAATAGGGCATCCTACTGCTGGAATTAAGTTTTCACCTGAACTATTATCACTGTGTACGGTAGCCGTTAAGGCATTAATATCAACAGCTCTATTACACGGAGGTCTTGAAAGAGTGTCTGCTACCACGTTACTTTTCCCAGGCTTATAGTGGAGTTCATAATTGTACTCCTCCAGTATTGCCTTCCAACGCTTCATTTTGGCGTTGTTTTTTTGTTTCTTAAGGCATATGTAAGTGGTTGGTGATCCGTATATATAATTACTTTAGCGCGGCCATATAGGTAGTTCCTGAGTGAATTCAGGGACCATATAATGGCTAACATCTCCCTCTCATTAGCTGCGTAATTCTCTTCGGTTTTACTAAGAGAGCGAGAGATGAATGTAATTGGTCTATTTTCTTGACTGAGTCGGCTCCTATCGCGTAATTCGAAGCATCTGTTGTCAGCTCAAAACTTTTGTTAAAATCGGGGTATGTTAAGATCACATCCCTTGATGATAATATTTCCTTTAATTTTTCAAATGCTTCTTTTGCAGTTTCGTCTAAATGAATTTTTTTTCTTACTTGACTGGCTCCCGGATACCCGTCCCTCTTCCCCTCTTAAGAGGTTTGTCAAGTGTTTTGCTATTTTAGCGTAATCCTTTACAAACCGACGATAATATCCGGATAATCCAAGGAAGGATCGAAGATCTTTTAACGTATTGGGGTATGGAAAATTCATGATAGCCTCAACTTTCTTGGGGTTTGTCTGTACACCTTTGCGAGAAATTAGAAACCCTAAAAATTCAACTTCATCTCTAAAGAATTCACACTTATCAAGCTGAACTTTCATGTTAGCTTCGTGTAAAGTTCGAAATATTTCAGAAATGTCGTTTATATGTTTATCCTCATTTGGGCTAAAAATGATTATGTCATCTATATAGACATAACACCTAACTCCAATATGAGAACGTAGAATTTCATCCAGCGCGCGTTGAAATATTGCTGGTGCATTATTTAGTCCAAATGGTAAACGAGTGCACTCGTATTTACCATTATTAATGGAGAATGCTGTTTTCTCTGTCTTTTACCTTCAAGGGTATCTGAAGAAAACCGCTTTTCAAATCAAGTACTTTAAAAAACTTGCTCCGGTGGGGGGTATTTGTCCGCTATGGTGACCGCGTTTACTTTCGGTAATCTACCACCATTCGAAACTTTTTTTTCTCCACTTGCGTCGATCTTTTTGGGGACAATCCACACCGGCGAATTGTAGGGAGATTTTGATGGATTGATAATACCGTCTTCTAATAAGGTTTTTACTTGAGATTCAATTTCTTTTTTCAAACTCATAGGATAAGGGTAAGTTTTAGAATATACCGGGTCTTCTGTTTTCGTTCGTATTTCCGCTGTAACTTTTGTGGTATACGTCAGTTTTTCGTCAGGGGCCGAAAAAAGGTTATCGTATGTTGAAACGGTTTTTTTAGCATGTCTTTTGTCGTTGTGTCATGTGGCTAGTTCGAATTGAGGTCATATTAATGCTATCTGTTGGAAATTCTTTTAACACAATTTTTCTTCCCTTTCCTATTTCCATATAATTATGCTTAGTGTAAATAACAGCGTAAAGGTCTTTTAGCGTGTCGTTTCCGATGATACCATGGAATGTCTTCAAATTTGGCAATAGAAAAAATTTTACTGGTACATCTGTTCGACCAAATAGAAAGGTATTAGTGTGAAAAAGGATTTCAACCTTTCCTGCAATCGAATTTGCATAGAAGTTCGCTCTGTTTGGAATAGGGTTTTTTACTAGATCTGGTCGTATGTAATTTTTATTCGAACCAGTATCGATTATAAATTTTAGAATTTGTCCGTTGTCCATCCTACACTCGAAATATGGAAGGGTGGACGAATTCAATCTAAAAAATGAATTTCGTCAATGTTATCCGGGTTGTAGTTTGTCTTTTCGTATCTTTTGCCGTCCATGTAGTCATATAAAGTCTGTTCGTAAGCTTCGTCCTCGACTTGTACCTGATTTAGGTATCTGTCAATGTCATCTATGTCCTGTTTCTCTGTAGCATTATTTGCTTCAGCTTGTAAATGAAAATTCCTAGCCTGTTTTCGACCTTCTGGGTGTTGTGGTGGAGGTCGCTTCCCGTAAAGACCGTTATTTATCGGTTTATTCATGTAATTAATATTGCGAGTCCTAATACTCTGGTCAATGTCCATTGGTTCAGGGGGCTTTTGCACAAAAGGTGTTGGAAGTGGATTATTATATTGAGTGTGTTTAGGATAAGCACCTTGATTTTGATAATTATTATTTATGTGTGTTTGAACAGGTTGCTGTCTATGGAATTGGTCAGATGGTCGCTGCGGTCGTGGTGGTGGTGGAATATGTGCTATTTCTGGGTAAAAAGGGTTGGAGTAACAACATGATTGTTACGTGGAGGAACAGGTCTAAAATTCTGTTTTGATTTTATGTTCTGTGCGTAGTTTGTTCTATAATTTTGGTTTTCCAACTTAAGACATAGGTGTAAGGCATTAGGCAAATCGGTTGGTTCTTTCATCGCTAAGAGCCTTGGAAGATCCCCTTTCAAGCCTCGTATGAATGTATCCAGTGCCTTGTCTCTGTATGTTTGGGTCAAGAGATGCAAAGATTCTTGCCCAGTATCCATACAACTGATTTTGTTCAATATCAGAGATAGGTGGTTATACACCGTCTGATAAAATTCTTGAACTGGCTCTGTACCTTGAATCAAAGAGGTCAGTTGGTACTCTAAAGTACTGATGTCTCTCTTGTCTGCATAGTGAAGGGTGAGACAGCGAGCAATACTTTCCCAATTTAATGGGGTGTTGTATGATTCTAGGATTGCATCGGCATGTCCTATTATTTTATTTCGCACTATACTCAAAATTTCGAAATACTTTGCAGTTCCTCTTAAGTTTTAATATATATCTAAAATCCTGTCTACCGATTTCCTCCAGGAGCTGAATTCTCCTGGTTGGCCCGAAAATTCCCGTAAGCACCTGACGACGTCTGGTACCCTATCTAGTTCACCTAACTGAGCCCTGTGTGGTGGTTCGATTATTTGATCCTGTTCATTTTGAACCGCAGGATTTATAATATTCTGTACTATTCCCCTAGCCTGCTCTTGCATGGTTTCTGAAACTATTCTTCTAATTTCAACTTCAAGGTCTCTCATGTTGAGTGCTGCCTGGTTTTGTTGTGCGTTTAGCATGAGAGGTCTTATCAAATTATTTGGGTTTGCCATTGCCCGAATTTGAGATATCTAGCTTAATCTTTGTTATATTTCTTTATGTTACTAAAGCCGAATGATACCGTAGGAATCACAGCGTTCGAAAGTAAAAGATTTATTTAATTAGTAAAAATAATAATTTTTATTAATCGCAGATTTTTTTGTAGGAGATATTATTTAATTAGTGAGAAGTAACTTTATTAATCTGGAGGGTCCCGTGAGAATTGCAGATTTTTTGTTACAAACTTAAAATAACACAAAAAAAATATATTTTTTTATCACTTAAGCTCTAGTATTTATTTTTTATTTTTTCATATGCAACTTGTATAAAAGAATTTTTTCTTATTATAATACTCTCTTTAATGGTGTAAAGATTTAATTAATTTGTTTTAATAATTTTAATTTGTTAGAAGCACTTCTTTCTTTTATTCACAATTATTTATTTATTTGAAGGATATATTCTTTAATAAAATTTGAATTGCTAATTTTTACTAACACTTTTATTATAATAGTTTTTTTCACTTAAACTTTACTTACAACAATAAAATTAGTTGCATCCTTTTATTAGAAGATTGTCGAGCAGCGGCTGCTGAATTCCTCAGCTCCTTTTCCTCTGTCCTCTGTGCGAAGTACAGCTACCAAGGGACCTCTTTTCTGTTTTTTTGTGTAGACTAACGGTAATGCGACGTGCTGTCTTGCAGGACGGTTTACACTTTTCCCGTAGTCCTTGGGTTTTGTGGTGACCACGCGCAAGGTTATGAGCTAACTTATAGGACGAATTTTTTTCACTTTCGTCCTTCCGTTTTAAGGGCTTAGTCAATTTACTTTAGAGAACACGTGGCCCCACGTTGGGCGCCAATTTAACAAAAACTTTGTTTTTTAAAAAAATATTTGCTTTTTACCGCTTGGGTTAAAAAGCGTTCTTTATTATTACACGTTTAGAAATACAATCAAATTACAAAAGAATAATTTTAATAATAATACCTTAAAAATAAAGTTACTTTTTGATGTCAGCATTTTTCTTGTTGTTCGAAATACAAAGTAAATGAAATTGCAATAAATGGTCTAGACAACAGGTAAGCATATTTTATGGTTTGACCCAAATTATTTATTGCGCGTTTTAAATATAATTGTTGTTAACTTATATTTGAGTTGCTGAATGCTTGCTGAACAGAGATAGCTGAGTGAGGGGAAACGTTTTGCAATAAGGAATTATAAGTATACCTATGTGCGGTGTTAAGAGTGAGTGAAACCTATTGCATATAAAGTTCATATAGAGGTTAGCAGTTGGTGATACTTAATAACAACTTTTGAGTCATTTTTATGAGTGTGAATAAGAGCACAGAGTGAACGGGTGTAACGATAATTAATGTTAACTCGAAGTTATATAAAATAAATTAGAGCATAATATTGAATTTTTAAATTTAAAGTAATTTTTTTATTCAAATATAATAATTAAAATATTTTAAGTATTTTTGAAGTTTGTATTGTTAGAGAGTAGATTACATACTTCTATTTTATTTATATACATTTTGTTACCTTTATCATCAACATATTTTATAATTTTATTTTGATAATTTTGTAAGAGTCCCCACTGATCGAAGAATAACCTAGAATATATTCGCAATTCACCCTGAGAGAGGTCGAAGAGTCCGTGACTAAATTTTCGGGCGAAGACTCTCACGGTGTAGAATGTTGGATCCACGAATTAGAAGACTGCGCTCATGTTCTAAAATGGAATCCGCTGCAAAATTTTATCTATGCCAAGCAGTTGTTGACGGGTGAGGCCAAGACCTTCATCAGAAGTCAATCCGGTGTAAGAGATTGGGGTGCCCTGAAAACCATCCTGCGTAGATAATTTGGAGTACAAACGTCGGCAGTATCTATCCATAAGAAAATGAAAGCCAGGAAAAAGCGAACTGGCGAAACACTACGTCAATATCTGTATTCTTTGATGGAGATTGGTAGCCCGTCACCTTAGACCATTCGAGCATAATCGAATATTTTATAGAGGGTATCCCAGGCAGCCTGACCAGCAAAGATATATTATATCAGGCAAAAACTCTAGATGAGTTAAAAGAGAAGCTAGATGTTTATGAGAAAATTGCCTCTGCAGAAAAGTCGTCAAACTATAAAAGCCGAAAGCCAAAAGGGGACAAGCCCACTTCAGATTTACGTGGCGAAAATCGTAAATACTATAAGTGTGGAGAAGAGGGGCACATGGCCAGGAACTGCAAATCCACTAATATAAGGTGCTTCAAATGTAAAATGTTTGGACATAAATCTTACGACTGTACTTCCATTAGGACAGACAACGCGCTGAAGGATATTAAACCAAGCGTACATACCCTAACCGAGGAAGCGCTGTCAACGTCAAGAAGAATTTTTAAAGAAATAACAGTTTTAGGCAAAACCATTTTGGCGATTATTGACACCGGCAGTGATATCAGCATTTTGAGATACGATACGCTTCTATCATTGACTGATATGGCGCTTGAACCAGTCGAGAAAACTTTGAACGGTGTAGGCGGAAGGAGTATTAGAACGATGGGTTGTTTAAAAGTTCGTAAAATCCATAGTGTAAATTTATTTGAGAGAGAGGTAAAAGAGGTGGCAGACAATGAGTCGTCTGACGAATCATTTCTTTTCGTAGAAGAAGTCGACGCTAACTCTAAATCGGCATTGGAAGCTAAGCCAATTGCTGAATTGGGGAAAGAATTTGAAGCCATAGTACAGTCTACGACATTCGATACCAATGGAATTGGGTTGGAACTAGAACACTTAAATAAGAATTACGCTGAAGAGATTCGATCAGCTGTATAGCATTACCGACCACAAAAACCAGCAACGTACGCTGTGGAAATGAAAATTATCTTATCCGACGACACTCCAGTGGCCAGTAGACCCCTCAGAACATCATATGCTGATCAGAAGGCCATAGAAAATCAAGTAAGTGAATGGTTGAAAGAGGGTGTCATTAAGCCAAGCAATTCCGAGTACTCTTCACCAGTAGTTTTAGTAACGAAGAAAGACGATCAAAGAGACTTTGTTGCGACTACAGGCGTTTAAATGAGAAGATAATTCGAGATAACTTTCCCATGGCTCTGATCGATGACGTAATTCAAAGATTGCAGGAGGCTAAAGTGTTTACTACACTCGACCTAAAGAACGGATTCTTGCACGTGCCAATAGAAAAAGACTCGAGAAAATACACAGTTTTCGTTACGCCAAGTGGACAGTACGAGTTCCAATTTGTTCCCTTCGGTATAATTAATTCGCAAGCCGTGTTTTGTCGCTACATTTTAGCCGTTTTCCGCGATCTGGTTAAAGACGGAACGATTGTCGTGTATATGGACGACATAGTTATATTATCCCGTGATGAGAAGGAAGGCATCCAGAAATTGCACCGAGTTTTAGAAGTTGCATCGTCAAATGGGCTTCAAATTAAGTGGAGTAAGTTCCAGTTTCTGCGCCGTAAGAACAAGTTTTTAGGCTATATAATTGAAAACTCGTCCATATCACCCTCGGAAGAGAAGATCGCAGCTATCAAGAAATTCCCGATACCCAATAACGTGAAGGCTGTACAACGATTTTTAGGGTTGACGTCCTTTTTCCGTCGCTTTATTCCGGAGTATGCAATGATCGCCAAACCATTGTCAGACTTGCTTAAAAAGGGTGCAAACTTCAAGATGGGTGATGAGGAGTTACTAGCCGTACAACAATTAAAAAAGCTTTGTCGAGCGATTCGGTTTTGAAACTGTATAATCCGAAAGCCAAAACAGAGATTCATACCGACGCGAGTAAATATGGATACGGAGCTGTACTCCTCCAGAAAGACTCTGAAGATTCCGCGCTCCACCCGATAGAGTATATGAGCAGAAAAACAACTTCGTCGGAAGAGAAATACCATTCGTATGAGCTTGAAGTGTTAGCAATAGTCGAAGCCTTAAAGAAGTGGAGAGTATACGTTTTAGGACTAAAATTAAAAATAGTAACCGATTGTAACGCGTTTGCCATGACCATGCGGAAAGACGATGTACCGGTTAGAGTATCGGGATGGGCCTTATTCCTTCAAGAATTTGACTACACCATCGAACACCGGTCTGGAACACGAATGAAGCACGTTGATGCCCTAAGTCGAGATACACTCCAACATCGTATTAAGGAGGCTCAGCAGAACGATGATTAGATAAAGGCAGTTTGTAAAGTACTCGAAAAAAGTTCTTATGATGATTACTTCATAAAGTATGGAATTTTATACAAGAATCCAGCTAAAGAACTAATCGTCATACCCGTTAGTATGGAAAAGAAGATGAGATGGCTCACCGCCAAGGACACTTTGCGAGTCGTAAGACCAAAGATTTAGTGGAGAAACAGTTTTATATTCCCAAATTAGAAGAGAAAACGGAGACAGTTGTAAAGAGCTGTGTAGAGTGCATTATAGTTGAGGCAAAGTCTGGAAAGAAAGAGGGAAGGCTTAACCCGATCGACAAATCGGACAGACCTTTCGTGACCTACCATTTGGACCACGTCGGACCAATGGAAGCTACTCACAAAATGTATAATCATATCCTCGTTGTGGTTGAGGCGTTCACAAAATTTGTTTCGTTATACCCGACCAAGAGTACTGGCAGCAAAGAAGTCGTCGAGAAGATGAGAAAACAGTCCGCCATCTTTGGTAATCCGCAGCGAATAATAACCGACAGGGGTACTGCCTTCACAGCCAATGAATTTGAAGATTATTGTAGGAGCGAAGGGATACAGCATCTGCTAATCGCCACGGGAGTTCCGAGAGGTAATGGGCAGGTAGAAAGAATCAACCGAATAATCGTGCCCATGTTAACCAAAATGTGTGCCGAAAAATTCAGTAATTGGTGTAAATACGTTGAAAGAGTTCAGCAAGTAATAAACAACACCCCCTCGAGAAGTACTCAGTAAACCCCTTTTCAGTTGATGACAGGCATTAGTATGCGAACCAAAGAAGATCCACAATTAAATCAGTTAGTACAAGAGTTTTCGATAACTGAACTACAGCAAGAAAGAGACGAAATGAGAGATGAAGCAAGAAAAAATATTTCAAAAATACAGGCTGAAAACAAGAAGACGTTTGACAGTAAAAAAGTACCAGCTACCAATTATAAAGTGGGCGACCTAGTCGCTATTATACGAACTCAATATGGAGTAGGAATGAAACTACGTCCGAAGTTCTTGGGTCCATATAACATTGTGTCCAAATTAAATCACGACAGATATGAAGTCGTAAAAGTGGGTGAAGGCGAAGGTTCCAGAAAAAGCACTACCGTCGCCGAATACATGAAGCCGTGGAACCTAGCTTCGGGGCGAAGCCAGCATCAGGACGGCCGAATGTAGGGTGTACACTTGACCCACTGTAACATAACAGGACACTAATACTATGACATACACTCTGAACTCATCATATTTTTATTACAACAGAACTTTAATTTTTGTCAAAGCGAGCAGTATCAAATTGAACACGAAAATAAAACGACTTGTACTGCGGTGGTGGCTCTCATGTATTTTGCTTAAAGACATGATAGCTTGTGATTTAATTATAAATAAATGAATTTTTTGAACCTTAAATTAATTAAATTACACAGTGTTTGATTTGGTATCCCTACATTAGTAAGTTTATTAAAGAGACAAGATCGGGGTGGTAGTCCTGTTTCTTCAAGACGGTTGACTGAATCTAGATAGTCATATGGAGAGACACCTTTACGTTTCATTAAACTGAATTCATTGGGAGTTTGATAGATTGATTTTACTGTTAACAGATCATTATCAGACAAATATCCTGCTAGTTTTTCTAAACTTGATGGCATAAACCGACAAGAATCTAGAAAACGTAGTAGTATTTTTTCATCGACATGAATCTTTTTCGATATAGATACATATAGTTCTTTGTTTAAGGGAATTACATTTATATCACCTTCAATAGAAGAGAGTTCTCGTACGAACAAATGACAATCATATGATGAAAGAATATGAAAGAATATAGGAATAAATTTTGCTATTTGATACTCTAAATTACATTGGGTATATGCCGGTCTTCTATATTCACCTGTTAAGTGACAATGATCGGCTACTCGATCTGCAAGATATACAATTTTTTTGCAAATATGACAAATTGTATCCTCTTTCTGTTTAGTCTGTTGAAGAGGTGTTAAGATATTCATTGGCTTCACGATACTTAAATAATTAACATATGCATCTATACAATCTTTAACTAAATTTACAAAGAAATGTTTTGGTGCATCATCTCCACGGTACATTCTAAATTTATCTAAACTACTGTTAAATGAACATTGCTTATAGTTATAAGCAAATGGAATATGTTTTTGTATTGATTTAACATTTGCTGAATTTTGAATATTAATTGTCTCTAGAATACATTCAAAATCAGCGTAGACTACAAAAGGCACATCCATTTGGTTTTTGAAATTTTTAAAACTTACAATATTATTGCCTACAGAGGGTAATCTGGTTACGATTTTGTTGCACTCATCTTTGTATTTATTCACCGCCCTTTCACTATGACAATGTATTAAACATGTAGTACATATACATATAAATACATCGGCGGTGATTTGTTATTTGACTTTTTATTAATCTGTAATTAAATGGAAAGTGAAATTATTTTAAATTAATATCATTTTTTAACATAAAATTGTTATTGATTTACCTTGAAATATTTTTAATTCATACGTAGTGGAATCGGTCACCATCTTCTAGTAATAATAAATTAACGTGCTTAGCTTTTTCATTTATACTGGAATAGTACGGTCCGACTATATCATTGTTATCATTGAAACCAAACACGTTCACGCTAATATTGGAATTTTTCATTTCAAAATATTTAATTCTATTCGTTGATAGCGGAAAGTTAAATATACAAAATTTAAAACAATACCATTTTCCAACGTGATAATGTCATCACTAATATTATTAATTTCATATAATGTGGTTTGTTTAGAAGTGTCATTAATAGTATACAATGCTGATATAATATCCCATTCAAAACAATATTGATCATGTTTTGAACATTGATGCATGCATGTTTCTTTTGTATTGGGCTTGGTAGAGGAATATACTGCGAACCTTTTATACATTGATATTTATTTATATTAATTTCTATCCGTAATATTTTTATTAATGTCCATCCGCTATCACGTTCCTGGAATTCACTCATTTTTCCTTTCTTTAACCATCATATATTCCTTCTCCTTTTCTTTAACCAGGATGTATTCGCAAAATATCTCAAGATTGAATTTTATACTATCATGTTTTTGAATCATATTACTTAACAGCTTAACCACTTTGAATTTAATTCCTGATAAAAAGTTCTCAGGTATTAAATCTGTTTCATTATTATTCGCAATAAAATATGTAATGGTGCAATTATTAAATACTGGTCTAATGTATTTTACTTCATCACCATCAGTATCAATACCATTATCATCATTTGGAATTTTATTAGCACTATTAAGTTTATGAGCATTTGTTCGTATATTATAGTGCCAATTTGTCGTTTGCACTCAGTACAATTAACAGTATTAAATGTTTCTTCTCCATCTCCAACCTTAGAATGTTGTAATATGTATTGTTGATAATTCGACTGATCTGAGAAATATCTATTGCATGCTATGCGTTTAAATGATGTGGATGGTCCATCATGATATAGTCTAATATGTCTTCTTAAATTCCTATTCAGAAAGAATACTTTTCTGCAAAATTCCCAACTAAAACCGACAGCCATTTCTTATTTTTTTTAAGAGCTTATAATGTATTAAATAGATGTTTTTAAACAGGAATGTTTCTGTTAACTAACTATTATATTTGTAACTATAACTATAACTATTTGTTATTTGTATTTGTATTTTGTTATTTGTATTAAAATTTTTTAATATACAAGTTAACGAAAGTGGCGGTTCAGCCTTTTAAGTTAAATCTGCAGTGTAAGCGTTTTTAATATTTTTGCTTCACACCTGCATCGGCTCCAATTACGAACAATTTGATGGGAAAATAATTATGTTGGATCAGCGTCTTTATTTTTATTGAGAAAATAGTTATGTTGTATCAGCGTTTACATACTCGCACTTGTTGGTGCAACGTGATCATGCGATCTGACCAGCTAATGAAAAATTAATATTGTTTTAACCATTATATCTTCAAACTTTGTTAACTAAACAACAGCAACAGCAATTGATTAGGCGTTATGATGATGAAATAGTATAAATATGAGAACATTATTTGAACATTACTGAGTGGTTTTAATGCAAAAGTTGATTTTAACGTTAAAGCCATTATTAAAATCTGGTTTTACCATACACA
The DNA here is from genome assembly GCA_932273835.1 of Sarcophaga variegata. Classification (NCBI taxonomy): domain Eukaryota; kingdom Metazoa; phylum Arthropoda; class Insecta; order Diptera; family Sarcophagidae; genus Sarcophaga; species Sarcophaga variegata. The sequence goes on from OW026359.1 coordinate 57,096,129, forward strand.
ATTATTGTGTTAAAACCATTTTAAAACCTTTTTTGAATAGGTTTTAGGTAGGTTTTATAAAATACAATCTTCTTTTCGATGTACTAAATCAGAGCTACCAACACTGAAATGTTGAAAATATCTGAAAAACAAAACAAATATAAAAATACAGAAAGCCGGTTGTGTTTTTTATATAAAACTACTTGATTTCCAAGCACTTCTTCACTTTTTATAAATAGGTCCACTATTTTAAAGTATTCTTTTACAATATTTAGAATAATTTTTAATTTATTGCTCATTTCTTATTTTTTCTTAAAAAAAGCTGTTGCACAGTCGTAAATGTCATGAATGATAAAACCAGATTTAAGAAAACTTATAGTGTGAACGCAAAATCAGCTGATTATGGTTTTAATGTTAAAAGCAGGTTTTAACTTTAAGCGTGAAAACACTATAACAGAATTATTTCATTTTTTAAAAACATTTGCACACATTATTTCCGATGAAGATAGGAAAAAACTGATCGATATGCAATCAGTTGTTGAATATATTGATAATTTAAAAACAAAACAAACTATACATGGAGAACAATCTTCGAAATGCGTCTGGTCCAATGAAGACGCAACATGCGGTCCAGACACCTGTCATTGCAGTTATTATAAGAATAAAAAGAATTAAGTAGAAAAAGAACCAAGAAAAATAGTAAATTTCTATTATGTACTGAAATGTAAAAACTGTACTTTTAATAAATTTTAATTTTAAGAAATGTATTTAGTATAAGTTTTAGAATAATATTTTTTCTATTTTTCTCTAATAAAAATATTAATATAAAAATAAAACAAATTAAACATTTTTTATTTCAACATTAATAACACCTGGCAGAGCGTGAGAATTCTGACGTATGAAGATATAATATCACAATACACGCGCCAGACAATATGTAACTCGATATGCGTTTTGCACTGAATAAACTGTGGGAATATGTTTTTAAGTTTTTGATAAATGCATTTTAAGTTTTATTTTTTTTTTATTTTATTTATTTATTAATTTTTTTAATATAAATATACATATAATATTTTTAACCAAAACAACTATTTTTTCAATAAAACCATATTTCAAAACAAGAAAACCGTACTTTAAAATTTCTTATCAAAATTATATTTTTCCAATAAAAAAAATTAAACAAATCAAACTTTTTCTATTTCAATATTAACCACACCTATATTAATCAGAGAACAAAGTATTTCCTAAACCACAAAAAATATATTTTACTTATTTTTATCAAACTAAATATTTTCTAAACCACAAAAAATATTTAGCTTATTTTTTAAAAACTAACTAAAACTATAAAACAACCGGCATAAACGCTTCACAATCACCCTACTACACTTTACATCACTCTCTCTAACAAATGTTACATACCTATCACTCAACCAACTATAACACACACACAATAAAAAGCATTACCTTTTCACAAAACATGTTACAAACCTATAGACCGATCATACACAATTTTGCAATGATTTAATTCTTTTACAGATATGCATGCTCCCATATTTGTATGGAAAAAGTGCCCCAGAAGATACATAAAAATGAACGGTTTCCGATACTTTTACCCACAGCGAGTCGATTTGCTTATCTGTTAATAAATTTTATCCATAAGTTAACTTTGCATGGCGGAAACCAGTTGATGCTAAGAGCCTTGCGAACGGAATTCTACATGCGCAGGTTTAAACACTTGATAAAGGTTGTCGTAGGCCATTGCAGGACTTGTACTATCCATAGGGGAATGACTCAGAGTCAGGTAATGGCACCGTCGTACGGTTTTCACTCGTCCTTTCGCTAGCACTGGTGTGGATTTTGCTGGGCCCTTTGACAGTCGTAATTGCACTGGCAGAGCATGTCGTATAACTAAGGGCTACGTATGCATGTTTATTTGCTTTACTACAAAATCTATTCATTTGGAAGTCGTTAGTAATCTATCCATGGTGGATAAATCTTAGCCGCTTGGCTAGATTTATTTCTCTTCGTGGATATACTACGGATATGTTATCCGACAACGTTATCAATTTTGTAGGAGCATCAAAGATTTTGAAAGGTGAATTCCGAGATTTTCTTAGAGAAACATACGTGAAACCTCAGTGTAAAATGTTCTTAGTGAAGCACACAATCGTTATTGCAAACGACAAATATTGTCAATTTCTTTTGCGAATGTTTTGTGGTTAAAAATGAGTGCGCCACATCAAATTTAGGAAACTTTGTACGACAAATTTAAGTCATCATTAATTTTGTTCTAAAAATTCAGAAAATAAAACGCAACTTTTTAGTAGGAATCTTCGGATTCCTACTTACCTTATTTATAATGTATGTATGCGTATCCAACTACTTAAAGTTTTACATGTATTTATGTTTGAAAATATCTATATACATATATGCATAACAACTGTTTATAGTTTTTAAGAACAAATATTGGAATTGAGTAACTATAATATACCTGATTGAATTGTTATTTAAAACAATTTCTTTTCATTTTAAATAATATGCAGAAAAAATTCTTTCAATTATTTCGCTTCTTAAGCGAACTTTTCCAGAGAATAAGAAAATATTATTTTGGGCTAAATGCTAAACAATTTTGAGAAACTTCTGTGTTTCTGTTTAGAAATTGTACACAGTAAAAAGTGTTTGGGTAACTTTACACCAGTCTGGTGTTTATATATAACAAACCCAAAAATGAATTAAATTTACCCCAGTATAGCATGAATTTAAAGAGACTAAATGAGAGATATAGAGAGAGAATTGATTTGTACTCATTTTTTCAGAGCATTAAAATAACACTAAAATGGATTACGTTTCATTATTCCTTCGGTATTAAAAGAATTGATGTTACACCATATCGTATAATTTGTGTACCCTTTAAAGTGTTATTTTGTATATAAATAAGAATTGTATTCATACCATCCGGAATGAATAGTATTCTTCAGAAGGTGTAAATTTTGATGCCCCACTGAATAAATTGTAATTGTGCATGACTGGTGTTGCTTATAACCTAGACAGAATTAATATAATACCATGATTGCAAAATTTCACAGCTTAAAATAAAACAAATTTTATTGTATTTTGTTATTTTTATTTTTTTAGTTATTCTTAAATTAGATCATACAATACCAAACATCGTCAGGAAGAGTCACTCAGGGTTTTTTTTTAGCTGAATATTCATTTAATATTGCAGAATAATCACCATTTTCAAGATAAGATTCCAATTCCTGCAAAAAAAAAACGCTATATAAAATTGAAGTGAATGAACAAAATTTTATTTTACCTTTTTAATGTTTATACTTTTGGTTGTTGTTCCGTCTAAGCAAAACTCAACAATAAAACTGCTGCTGCATCTATATTGTGAAATTATTCCTGGGAGCTCTTCAAAATCAATTTCGGCACCGTCGCGATCTTTAAATTGCAGTTCTTTTCCTTCTACTTCTGAATTCAGCTTGTCTATTACTAAAACTGTAAAAAAATATCTGAGATTCACATAAGACACCAAGAATAATGCTGTAATCTTAACTCCTACAATAACTAAACTAGTATATTCAAGCCTGAATAATGCTATGATGCCAAAAATGTTGAAAACATCTATAATAAGGCCAATATATAAAAGTGGAACGAAATCAGACTATAATAACTATAGGCCAATTTCAATTTTACCTGTGTTAGAGAAGATTCTGGAGGAAGTAGTGGTTAGAAGACTAAATAATTTCATAAAAAAATTCAATATATTGAAAAGTAATCAATTTGGCTTCCAAAAGGGAAAAAATATTAACAATCTATTAGGAAATTTTGCTAATTATATAAATAACTGACTAGACTAACTAAATAAAAAACATTGCCTTGTATTGTTCATTGATTTCAGTAAAGCCTTTGACACTCTGTCACATACCAAACTCCTTCAAATTCTAGAAAGAAACGGTATTAGAGGTAATACTTTACTGTGGTTTAAAAACTATCTTGAATGTATATCGAGTAAAAATAAATAATGAACTAAGCGAAGAAGTACGAATAGATTGTGGAGTGCCACAAGGATCCAAACTCGGACCAATTCTCTATATACTGTATGCTAATGACATGCTCAACGCTTTGCATAATAGCTAAACTTTTGCATACGCTGATGATACAGCAATTGTGGTATCGAGTGAGTCTATCCAAGATGCTACAGAGGTAATGCAGAGCCAATTAAATATTGCATCCAAATGGTGTCACGATAACGGTCTTATCAGAAACGCCCAAAAAACAAAAGTTATGCATATAAAACCACCAAATTTTACTGACTCAAATTACAGACACCAATTGTATGCATAATAGCAACAGCAACAATGATATATGCGTCACGCTAATAGAACTTGTGACATCTTACAAATATCTGGGAGTCTACGTTGATAATAAATTTAAATGGAATATGCATGTCGATTATTTCCAAAAGAAGCTGAGGAAAGCCGCCTACATGCTATATCATCTAAGAAATTGTGCCATCTATGATGTATTAAGGCAGGCGTATTTCGCAATTGCAGAGTCGCACATTAGACATGGGATTGCAGCATGGGGAAGTGCTACCCACTGCAGATTACTACAAAAACTCAGGATCGACTATTAAAAATTCTAAAAAAAAAAATCAACGCTTCAACATAAACATAATTACACTATATAATAACACACATAAATATTTTATGTGTGTTTTATAAATAATTACATGTTTTATAAATAATTACACTGCGAGTAACATCATCAATAATAATAGCATGGTCAGCAACAACATAGTTAACAACAACAGCTTCATTAACAACAACAGCAGCATCATCAACAACAGCAACAACAATTTTAATAACCATACAAATAACATTATCAATACCTACAACATACACAGTAACAACCATAGGATCAACATTATCGATACCAACAACTTCTTGCACAACATCTACACAAACAACAGCAACAGAATCTACAACAATGCTAGTCATAACAGTACCAATAGCAACAATATTAGTACCCACAACTAGAGATGGGTTTACACCTGGGTATTTACCCATTTATACCCACTTTCATACCCGGGTATTTACCTAATTTCGGGTAAATACTTATTTGAATAACGAATACTCGTTGTTACGTAGCGTAACAGAAATGTGGACATTTTGGAATTTATTTTGAACATGTGTATTTTGTTTATACATTTCAACACAAACAACTCTTAATAAGAACCGCTAATCAGCGGTGGGGAAGTTACTTCTATTCAATGCAGAGTGTAATAAAAACTAAAACATCCCTTCAGGTCTTAGCAGTTCATGAACTCATTAATCTACAAGAGGATATAAAATCACAGCTATTTAGCGAAATCTTTTGGGAGCAATTAAATTTAGGCTCAAATATATTTGGTTGCATTGCAAAATGGATTTGTAAGCTCGAATCAAATGAATATAATATACACAGGGTATATTTCGCGTTTAAGGAAATTAAAAGTAAGCTTGAATTAGAGTTTTCTACAACTTTGATGCAGAACGATGCCGAAAAAACTGTGCTATCAACCATATTCAATACACGATTTAAAAAAACTATAAAACCGATACATTTAGCTGCGAACTTGCTAGATCCTAAGGCACAAGGATGCATTGGAATTCATTCACACAATGTCACAGGCGCCTAACATAAATGCAATGCCAGATTTTGCCAATTATAAGGCCAAAAATGGTTCCTGGGCAAAATCTTTTGCCTGTAACTGTTTGGATGAGATTTTTCCAGTAACTTGGTGGAAAGGAATTTGTGGAAATACGCAATTAAGCATATTAGCTGTTCGAATTTTAACAGCTCCCTGTACTTTAGCTGCTACTGAACGTTCCTTTAGCACACACAGCTTCATTCACTCCAAAAAAAGGAAGCGTTTAACAACACAAAGAACAGCAAAAATAACATATATATCGTGCAACTGGAACTTGCTTTTTAAAAATATTTTACCACCTTCAGCAGAAAGCACGCACTCCACTCATGTTGAAAATAACATGAATTCTTCACTAGAATGTACTCAAGACGATATCCCTTCAACTTAAACAGGAATCACGTACTCTACTCGATATTAGTTTTTATTGGATACGGACAGCGACAGCGATTATGACAAAATTTATGAATTATTTCATTTTAATTCATAATAAAAAATTAAATTCTTTTAATTTATTTAAATTTTTCTTTAATTTGATTTATATCCACATTTTGGGTAAATACACAGGTGCTTGGGTAAATACCTGGGTATTTACCTTTAAATACCCTATTTACCATTTGGGTATTTAGCCTTGTCCCATCACTACCCACAACTACAACAACAATAATAATATCGCTAATGTATCCAGATACCTCAATAACAACAACATAATAGTCAACAATACAGTTCAAAATAGTAGCCTAGCAAAGGAACAGCGTATATTAAATATTAAATCTATTTTTTATACAACATTAGCAACAGAATTCTATAATGATTCAAGGTTTCTCAAAAAGATTGATCATCAGCACAACACGAGGCGAAGAGCGAGAGGTAGATTTAAAACTGGTAGCTTCCATAATAATTACGGCAAAAACACATTAGAAGTAACTCTGCCAACAATTTTCAATATGTTACCAATAGAACTTTTAAATATTCAGTAAAAACAAAAAAGAAAAAAACTTTTGAAAAACTTTTTCGTAAGCTCGCAAGATTAACTTATTTATTTTATTATTGTTTATTTATTTCATTTTATTTTGTATAATTTTCACTTTTTTTCCATTTAGTTAGTATTTTATTATTTACTTTTTATTCTTTTTATTCTATTTATAAATATCACTTTTCGTGGCAAAACCTATTTATTTAATACTTCTGCAGACAAGCTATATTGCTTCGCGGAACTAGTAATTAATAAATAGTAATGAATTAATAATTTTAGTTTCTTTTTTTATTTTATTTTAATTTTGTTATTATTTCGATATTTATTGTTATAATTTTAAATTGTAAACCTAATACAAGTTGTATAAAACATGAAGTAAATAAATAAATAAAATAAAATAAACTTAAAAAAAAAAAATTTGTGCATAGCGTTACCATAAAAATGTCTCTAATATCTTGGTAGACTCAAGATGGATTTTGTTGCGGTTTAGGCCATATCAATATATTAAACTTGTAATCAATACTTACCTGAAATTATTATTTCATTTGGAGTGAATTCCTCACTTTCTGGATCACAAATTTTTACAATAAAAAATTTTCCACCACTTTTAATTTTTACATACATACTGAAATGCAAATTGTCTTTGAATGAATTAGCTTTTCCACACTTTTAAACCACATGGTATAAAAATCATTAATTTAATACCATTAACGGTATTAATTGTTGAATTAATTTAAACAGAGAGGGGTTTAATTCTTTTTAGGTGTTATTTGTAAACTTAAAAGAATAATATTATTAAAAGAGAGAATTTTTATTCTTTTTTGGCATTATAGTAAAACTTAAGGTAATAAAATAAAGAGAGAAATATTTTTAATGCCTGTTTCGGTATTAAATATATTCTACAAGGAATATATATTTTTTCAATTAAAAAACAAAATTCAACTTTTGGTATTATTTTTCTTCCAAGTAATTATTAAAAAAGTCGCACAATTTTTTTAGGTTTCACGTATAAACTATTTTGGAATTAATTTTGAATTTAATTCTAAAATAGCATATAATGAAAACCGCTGAGTTTTAAAATGAAACCCAGACTTTTTACTGTGTATTCTGAAATCTGTATAAATTCAAGTTTTCGTTGGCAAAAAGCAATTAAAATTCAAGGTAAACTAAATATCTAAAACTTGTTTTGCGCCTTCATTAAATAAGTGAGAGAATTCTTACACAATGTATAAAATCAAGTCTTTTTGTCCTAAAACATTTCCAGGACCAATTAACTTTAATCTTTTTAAGTTAAAAAATTTAATTACATAAATCAAATTTTATTACATAATTAAATGTAAAAAATATCTATTATTTCATTAATTTTAGAATTACACTTTGAAATATTAGATTTATGCTGTTAATTATACCGAAAATATATTTTAAGAAAAGAAATACATCTAATTTTCATCATCAACATTTTTAAAAATTACATGATCGTAATAACATTGTTTTATTTGTTTATATTTGGAGAGGTGCCAGATTATTTAAAGTTTCAGAAGTTGTGCATCTTTGCTGTTTTAATTTAAGATTTCAGTAACTAATTATAATTTATTTATTAAATTCTTGTATTTAATACACTAATTCTTACCATGGAGTGTCTTAATAATAACTGCAATGTCACCAGTAATGATGGGATGATTTCCTGTTGATCATGTCTTAATTCTTGTTATTTAAAATGCAGCGGATTAAAAGTTCGCGATGCTGATACGCTTACTGATGCCAGCAAATCCTTGCAGGGAAGTTGTTTCGGCTGTAAGATTATCAACATTGAGTTTTAAAACCTTTTTATGGCCTATAAAAGCGAATTCGATAAATTAGACAAATTTTTTCGCTTCATAATTCCTCAATTTTGCTTAATTGGACAATTTTGTGAATGGACAAAACGGTTCTTCTCAGACAACAATGAGTAAGATTACTATTCCTAGACCATTCTCTTCGACGTCTACAAAACTTGACACAGTTGAAGCTTATAATTGTGGTTATCCTCTGTCTTTAAACTTTAATATTTTTTCTCTCTTAAGTTGTTGAAAACGTTAATTGAAAACGTTAATTGAGATTATCCAACTGAAAATAATAATCGACCTATATATATTAATCAATTGTTTGCTGATCTTCGCACCATTGCACCCAGAAAGACAATATTTGCAACTCGTTATCATTGTGTCCATACAGTCGAAGATGTTAGTAAATAAGTTAAACCACCATTTGCAGATAATATTAAAGTTTTTACAATTAACACTAGAAACACGACGGCATTCAAAGTAATAGTGCCAGTGGAGAGCACCCCACAAATTGTAAACTCAAATTTTTGGTCCAAGTATGCATTGTATACATAATTGGTCAGGATTATAACCTAGATTCTAATGTCACCCATATTGTGTGTGTTAATTTTTATCCATGAGTGGCCGGACCTATAGTTTAAAGTCATGATTTAACTTCATATTGTATCTCTTTGTATAACCTGTCTAAGTGATTTGCTTGGATGAAACAGATTTTTTGTTACTGATTACTTCACATGATTGGTCATATGATTTTTAACATTCTGCCGTTATCACCCAACGTTATAGTAATGGCAAAAATGTTTATTCAGGAATTGTGGGAGTTAAAACTTGGGATACTTCTTTGCATGAATCCCTGCACACTAAATTAATCACGTTTCGCACAGACCTGAATATATTGAAAAATCTTCAAATATCAAGACATTTTTAAATTAAGAATTCCAGAATCCTAAAAACTCCATATTTTTACAGACGCATCCGGAAAGGCTTATGGAGCTGCCGCTTACATCCGATCAGTTTCCACCATGGTACACTTACTCTATGCTAAATCCCGCATAGCTCCACTCAAACGGCAAACAATACCACGATTGGAACTATGTGCAGCCACGCTTGGAGTCCAACTAGCCACAAGAGTCAGGTCTGACCTTCGACTTACATGTCCAGTATGGTTATCGACTGAATCAAAAATTGTGCTCTCGTGGATAAATTCGTCATCAGCTTCATTTAACACGTTTGTAGGAAATCGAATCTTAGCAATTCAAGAAGAAACCCTAGCAGAACAATGGCGTCACGCAAGCTCAAAGTGCAACCCCGCAGATATATTATCTCGTGGGATGTCTCCAGCGGCTCTTAAAGAATGTACTCTCTGGTTTTATGGTCCAATGTTTCTCCATGGGGTAGAGAAGGTGTGGCCACCCAAGTTCAATTCAAGTTCCAACATACCAACAAATCTTGAACGAAAGGCACAGCTGCTTGAACCACGAGCAATGACAACAACGGAACCCACTTTTGTTCACCAAATCAACCATAAAAACGCATTCCATCGTCTGCAGCGAATTATTGGATACGTTCTACGCTTCATTGCCCACACTAGATGTCAAACGCAGTAAACGACAATTGAAAACATCTCAAACAACACCTCATGAATTAAACATCAATTGTTGATGCAACTCTAAACTTCCTTAAACAAGATGAAGAAAATGTGAAACTAAAGTTCAACAACGTAGATAATCAATTATCAGAAACTGCATCTAGATTAGAAGAAAATTAAAAAGAACAAAATCAAGCAAGACTGTTTCGAATATTCATGTTACAATCAGTTCAACTTTCTTTAACATCAGCAAGGTTACACCGAATTCAAGCAGAAATCATAGCGGCATTAACGGATTCACACCATGGAAATGTCAGCCCAATGCTTTTATCACCATCTCAACTTCAAGCCGAGCTAATACAAGTAAGAAATCATCTTCCAAGATCTCTAGAACTACCAGTAAGCAAAGATAACATACTATAACCGTACAAAATTATGAATGTAAAGGGAGGTGTCACAAAAGACCACGCCATCTTTCACATATCTATTCCGTTACCTGATCCTGAGACATTCGAACTTCTGAAACCACACCCAATTCCTGTTCAAATAAATGGCACAATGCTCGCTATAAGACCATGCAGCGACTTCCTGGTAATAAATTCTAGTAGTATGTTTATGTACGTTCGGGGTCACTTTTTCTATACAAATTTGGGATCATCCCTACGATACAGCCGGTCATGGTCGGTTAGTCGATAGGTTGTGTGCAAAGGTGTATGTTAGTTTGTGAAGGCTAGAGGTGCTACAGTCGGGAATGGTCGGTTAGTCGATAGGTTTGTAACATGCATTGTGAAAAGGTAATGCTTTTTAATGTGTGTGTGTGTTATAGTTGGTTGAGTGATAAGTATGTAACATTTTTTAGAGAGAGTGATGTAGAGTTATGTAGGGTGATTGTGATGCGTTTATGCCGGTTGTTTAGTTTATTAAATGCAAAACTCATATAAAGTTACATACTGTCTGGCGCGTGTATACAAAAATATTTAAAATATTTTTCATTGTGATATTAGATCTGCGGACGTATGAATTCTCACGCATTGCATATACATATGTGTGATTAATGTTGAAATAAAAATATTTTTAATTTGTTTTATTTTTATTTAAAATAGAAAAAATATTATTCTAAAACTTATACTAAATACATCTCTTATAATTAAATTTTTATTGGAAAAAAAGAATAAAAAAAATATTATTCTAAAACTTATACTAAATACATTTCTTATAATTATAATTAAATTTTATTAAAAGTACAGTTTTTACATTTCAATACATAATAGAAACTTATTATTTTTCTTGCTTCTTCTTCTACTTGATTCTTTTTATCCTTATACTAACTGCAATCCCAGGTGTCTGGACCGCATGTTGCATCTTCATTAGACCAGCCGCAATCTTCGAAATGTTCTCCATGTGTAGTTTGTTTCGTTTTTAATTTATCAATATATCCAACAAGTGATTGTATATCAATCAGTTTTTTCCTATCTTTATCGGAAATAATGTGTGTAAATGTTTTTAAAAAATTAAATAATTCTGTTAGGAACATTTTATATATCTAGTTACTGTATGTTCACATGCAATGTTTGCATATAATGTTTAACATTAATTGTTCTCATATTTATACTATTTCATCATCATAACGCCTAATCAATTGCTCTTGTTGTTGTTTAGTTAACAAATATTGAAAATGTAATGATGAAAACACTATTAATTTTTCTACTTATTTACTTTCATTTATCATTAAAAAAAATTATATACATATATACCTATATATTTAACAAAGTTTTTTTTATCTCATTTGTAAGAGGAATATATTCAAACATTCTATCGTGTATAATTATACAATATGCAGATGTATCTGCAGGTATATTTGGTAAGGTTTTTATTTTTATACGGATATCTATTGGTCCAGTTTTAATTGCTTCATTCTGATGGCTAATATCTATTACAATTATTGGCGCTGTTGTCTTAAATTTTCCCTTGTTAATAATAGTTGGGAGTCACGTAAATAATAGCTTTGTTGAAATTTTGAATACATATCATACAATACAGCAAAACGATTTCTATAGAATTTTAGTATACATATGAGTATACATCAGAATTCAAATGTACTTTTACATCAGTTAAATCACAATAAACAACTTTATTTTGATTATTGCGAAATGCTAAAAGAAGGAATCGTGGCCTCTCATTTTTACTCGCTTGCTTAACATTCCATAGAACAGCTGTGCTTTGTGGAGGTGAAGGATAATAATATGTATCCCAATTTCTAAAGGCAATATTTAGCGGTCAGCGGCTATTAATTATTTTAAATATTTCCAACTTGTAAGCATCAGCCAATTGAATTTGTGGTACTTTCCATATAATGTTCAGAATAGATAACTTAAATTTTTCATTTGTAATAATAGATTTGAGTACTTGATAATCATCTTTAAAACATAGGAGAATTAGTTTATGTTTAGAATTGAGTATTACTTTATTAAAATTTCATCAAATCCAAGAATCATTTTTAATGGAACACAAAAATTAAAATAACCGAAAACTAGTGTAAGATCATCAGCATTATTTGATACATAGTTCTTCATTTCTGTAGTTATTCCCAAATGTCGTGTACGATCAATTTCTATACCGTTAAGTTCATATCGGATTTCATCAAAGAGATAACCCATACAGTTGTTAAGAAGTTTTAGAGAGAGGGTGGCTGTTGAACCTTCCTTTGTTGCATGCCTTTCAATATAGAGAAAGCTTTCATTTGGTAAAACATATAAATTCTGGTTTTGAATTGATATTCGAATTTCATAATTTTTATAAGATTGTAAATATGATGTATAACTATGATATTCCTTTTTAATAATTGAAATACCAAATTGTGGTTTTTGTAATACGTTTATTATATTACTCATTTTCTTCTTCTTCTATTTAATTTTAATTGAAATCCTAAACTTTGTAAAAGCTTTTGATTACTTTTACTTAGATTATTTTTCGGTTCGTTTTCCTCTGGTGGTTTTTCAATTTTATGTGCTCTTTAAAAGTGAGTGTTGATGGCGGAATGAATGTTGTTTCCGCATTCGAGATCCTTTTATCGAAAATAATCATTATTGGTTTCAAATGTAAACGTATTGATATTTTCTCACCTCGAAAATTTATTAAATTTCCGTCCTGATCGACAATTTTCAAAACTAATGTATTTTTGTTCTTGTATTAAGTGGTAAATATATAACATAGGCTGGTGCTTCTGTTATTTTATAGCCTGGACTAACGTTCAATGAAAACTGATCTAGGGTATGAGCAGATATGCTGTTTATATATGATCCACTTACAATATTACTGTTTGTGTCTGACGGTACAAACTTCCCATCCTTGGTGACATAACCAGGATTGTTTAAATTATGGCAAATTAACAACAGAGGGCGCTGCAGTGTATAATTAAGCTTTTTTATATTTTAATATTACTGTTGTTTTTGGCTTTAAAATCTTTTTTAATTAAGTTATTCGTTTTTTGATCGCCTGGAGGTACTTAGAACCCCAGAAATTTTGAATGATCACCCTTATTCTGCGTTTCGATTCGAATCGAAATTGTCTCCGTTTGGCAACTTTGGTATTCTGTGTTCCGTTTCGTTTCATTTCTATTTGTTTCTTCGATTGTATGTATTCTGCGTTACGATCGTAGCTACGTTTTTCTAAGTTGTGTATGTGTAACGGAAATTTTTTCAATTTTGTATAGTTTTAAAAAAAAAGGGTAAATTTAAAAAAATGTAAGTATAAAATACAATAATTTTATTTTGTAAGCATTATTTGTTTAATTGAAATTTTAAACCTTTATTTATTACTAATAGCCAAGTATTTCTTTCTCCGTTCAGATATTTTCTTTCCAATTGAGACCTTGCTTTGCTTAAATTCCATATATGGGCATCATGGTTGCATCCGGGGTATCTTGCGTCAATGCATCATATTCGCATTTTGTTCTCACATACCTAAAAAATAAATCCAATTTACGAGCTCTGCATACAAATTAAAAAGAAGTACTCACTACCATGACATTAATGCTAAAAAATCCTTTCCTGTTGTAGTAAAGAACTCTTCTTGTGATGATTTTATAATTTTTATATGTGTACCATCAACACACATAGTGACCCCTGGAAAGCTATCCTTAACATAAAAATCTTGTTTTGCTTGATCTTTTCCTCCTCAGTCTGGTCAAATTTTATCAATTGCGAGCACAGCTTTGCCTGCATTATATCAAGGAAAAACAACAATGACTTTGACACTGTGGACTGAGCCATCCCAACGTTGTAATCAGCACCCACTCCGTGTTGGTAGCTTCCTTCAGCAAAAAATCTCAAGACAGCTACAACTCGGTTCAGCGGTGATAAAGATGCTAACGTGGTTGTCTGCGCTTCTGCAGCAAAAGTGTCTAATTGAGGCGAAAGTTTTTTGAAATCTGTAAACCCAAAGTAATAATTTCACACATATGTGTGTATGTATATTACACAAAAGTCTCACAATTTATCAGTCATCTCGAATGGATTACAATTGTCTCGCAACCTCTGCTTTTCAATTCTTAACTCTGCATTCTGGAGTGCGTTGTTTTCCCCTTCCAACCCTGGCCACCCCTGCTATCGATTCCATTTTGTTAAAGCAAATAAATTTTATTTTTGGGCCGCAACAATGAAAAAATTAAAATATCACCTCCGACGCGACAAGATTCTTCACACTAATATTTTGGCCACAAATTCCTCTTACTCACGTATATATGTATGTCCGGCACTTTTTCCTTACCTTCTTAGCTTATGGTTTATTTAATTATTGTTCTCACAATCATTAGTTTTTATTTGTTTATTAATTTTTTTGGGCACAAAATTTATTAAAAATGTTTATTTTTAATGTTTCTATTTCACACGTTTCACAGCAAAGAATCTAATTTAAACATACTCTGCTCCTCTTCTTTTTCTTTCGATTCGGTTTTTTGTCAGAATACCTTTTTTCGATTCGAGCATAACTGAATGCGGGAACGTAATCGAAACGCAGAATAAGGGTGAATGATTAATTTTGAATTGAAGGCATTCGGCCATTTTCTTTGTGGAATTAATAAATTAAAAATAATAGTAAAATAGTGATAGTGAATTTAAAATTACATATTGTGTAAAGAGAAACATAAAAATAAAAGAAATACCGTGTACAACAAAAAATTTTACATATAAAAAGGAAGTGTTCCTTGTTTTTATTCTTTATTTTGAACCATTTTTTTGATCATTTTGCCTTTGTTTGCCAGAAATCTGAGCCCAATTTTGGTTCCAAGGAGTCGCCACAACTACCCACCCCTTTACATACAGTCCACAGATTAACATTTGGTCCAGACCACCCGGATTTTGGAACCTTTTGATTGTTTTTATGCCACCAATTTAAACAAGGTGAAGTTGTTTTTGTTTTTCTTTTTGCTAATTTTCTATTTGCTGGTGATTCATATACTTGAAAAGTTTTGTTGGCTTGTCTAACAGAACTTTACTTGTATATAATATAACAGTGTGTGGTTTCATAAAGTATTGGTGTTATAACTTCCATAGCACAGACATACTTTAGGAATTTATCGAATATTAAAACCGAACTGGTTTTAATATACACTATTAAGGGTCCCATACACTACACAAGTTTGCTGGCACAATCAAGTGATTGTGCATAAACTAACTGAGAAAACAGTTGAAGATATACTAAGGTATTAAAAGCAGTTCCGTCTCAAATAAATACTCCCCTTTTATCACGAACATCAACTCCATATTTTGACCAATATTCTGAATCTCGTTCTTCATCAAATCATTTTGAATGGCAGTTATTTTCGCGTGAGCAATCACAAACTTTTTTTTTGAACAATTGCTCATAACAATCGTCCAGTTATAACAAGTAATCAAATATTATCAACACCAGAAACAGTACAATCATCGCATTCTACAATTGCACAATTCATTACTAATTTTGTTGATGAATAGTGACAACCTGAATAATTTTTTATTATAGATTTGTGATCCCAGTACCAATGTAAATTGTATTTGTTGTAAAATAAACATATTCAATTAATAATTCGGACTTTGTTTAAATTTACAACACCCACTAATTTTGGACCAAACTTTCTATTCGACTGTATAGTTGTAAAATCCGTGGACTGTATGGGGGGGCGAAGAGCACAAAAAAATAGATATATTCTTCGACGATTGGACGCAATTAGAACACTATATATAAAAAAGAGGGGAACCAAAAAAAAAGAATGAGAGAAGTTCCAAAATCACTGAAAATTCATAAAAAAACACTTTCCTTTTTTTGTAGCGGTTTTCCTTTTACTGTTTGATTGGTTTGCTTTTCCCGTCACTTTTCAATTCATCCAAATGGGTTGTTCTGATCAAATGCTTGGCTTAATTACCTTCTTCTCTTTGCCAATTTCCAAAAGAAAACAAACGATGCTATTCTGGCTTCTTTTTGCTTTTTTCGCAACTTTGAAACACTAAATTTTATTTAGCCTTTTTTCCAATTGATTATTATTAACACTTGATTATTACAAGTTAATATTCAAATTCTTTTTAACAGGCCGAATGCCTTCACAAAATCACTAGTTCACCAATTATTTTAAATATTTCTCTTAATACAATGTATCCCTTTGGATTAACAAATTAGAATAATACTTTAAGTTGAGCTTATACAAACAAGAGGCCTAAGTTAAACACAATTACAGCGTAATGTTAAAAACATAAAGCTTAGGTAAAATTAAATTACAGTACAAAAAGCTTAAATTAATATACTAGCGCCCACTGTTGGTGGCTAGGCCTCTTCAAGTCGATCGTTGAGATGGGATTTTCCAATCTCCGGACTTAAACATTCCGGCGCCCTTGCAGTACTGCAATCAAGGAAAAACGGCTCCAACGTTAATGCTATAGCAAAGGAAATAAAAGAACTAAGAAAAAGATTATATTAATTCAAATGTGATTGATTTATTTTTCCAAAATTCGAGAAAACAAAGATATGACGCTAAAACTACATCAGCTCACGGTCCTCAGACTCCAATGGGTATCCGTCAGCTGCATTAAGGAAAAATAATGAAATTATGAACTATAAATACAAAATTATATTTAATATGTATCATGGTTCAAAGCGATGATATATACATGTTGCATACATTATTATTACAAAGAACACAGGCCAGAAATCAAGTATCCGAAAATCGAAAACTGGGCCAACGGTTTGCCCATCGTACCACCAAATACTCCATTGCGAATGATCTTACTATACACATCACAGCCCAACCTAATTCCAAATGGAGCTGCTAAAAAAAACGTTGGGTCTGCCAGTTGTAGCCCCGGAAATTCGTCTACTATCCTCCTATCGACCTTGACGGTGTGAGACCATCCACCTTGCTTCGCACCTCCGCATATGTCTCGACCGTGTCGCTGCTGCCGTACTTCCCTCTCACAACTAAGAGCACCCGCTCCGAGCGTCCTACTTTGATCGTCTTTGCGCCAAGCCGACGAACTACCTTCTCCGAAATGAGGGTACGCTCTGCAGTGGGATCGATGACTGCTCTCTCCGTGACGTATCGTCCATGCGCTACAATGTTGACCACAGCAGTTGGTTTTAGCAGAACGCTGTCCGTCAACGTATATGACGTAGATGCTAAAACTCTACAAGCTGTCGAACGAGAGATATCCCTTGGCTGATGAGATTTGCGGTTCGTCGATCGACTCGGAACCAGAGCGTTAGACGGACTAGGTCTGCGACTCTCACGGTCATTGGACGAACGAGGTCCCCTGGCGGTGTTTCGGGACGGATGAGGTCCTTTATTATTTGTGCAAGCAGGCGATTTGCGATGGCGCTTACCTCTCTTTGATTTCGCGACCTTCTTCGGACCAGACGAACGAGGTCTGTTGTCCGGCTTGTGGAGAAGCGTGTGATGCATATCACCGCAGCGCTTGCATTTGCCAGTGCTAAAGCACGTCCGCCAGGTATGATCGTGACTCAAACAGCCAGCACAATATTTATAAATTGTCACCAACTTCATTCTTTCCTCATAATCCGCCTTCGAGCATCGATCGCAAAATCGCAATGAGTGGTTTTTTAAACAGACGCGACACACCATATTTTTATTGTTGTCGCCTTGCTTGTATTTTTTCGCCGAAACCATGATACTGTTATCTGAAATTATTAAATTTTCAAAGTGAACACGTTGCTAGAAGTACTAGTTTCACAACTGGTCGGGTGATTGTACCACGTGAAGTCTTCAAATCCACTACTCTGACATGACTATCTCTACCCTAATGCAAATTAACTACGCGACCTAGGCACCATTCGTTGGTAGGCACGTTGTCCTCGCGGATGATCACCATATCACCGACCTCTAAGTCCTTCCTTAAACACTTCCACTTGTTCCTCTTCTGTAACTCCTTCAAATATTCCTCCTTCCAACGGAGACATAAACGTTGGTTTAGAGCCTTGACTCTTTGCCATCGGTTTGTTATTGAGGGTAAAGGGTCTGCAATCTGCAAATCCGGTGGGGACAGTAAAGGGCCACCAATCAAGAAATGACCTGGCGTAAGAGCATCCAGGCAATCGGTATTATCTGCCAAAGGGCATAATGGGCGCGAATTCAAGCACGCCTCGACACGTGCTAGGAGAGTGGAGAACTCCTCTAAAGAATATTTCAAGCCTCCTGCCAGTCGTTTAAAATGGTGTTTGAAACTTTTGACACCGGCTTCCCAGAGACCTCCCATATGAGGTGCACCAGCAGGGTTGAAATGCTTTGTTAACCCCCTAGGTCCGTAAGTAGCATTGACCTGGGAACCTGATTCCTTAAGAAAATTTCGAAATTCAGTTCTTAAGATTTTCGACGCTCCTACGAAATTGGTCCCGTTGTCGGAATACATATCCGTAGGATATCCGCGACGAGAAATAAATCTAGCCAAAGCACCCAAGAATGCCGACGTAGATAAATTACTAACGGCTTCCAAATGAATAGCCTTCGTAGCAAATCAAATAAACAGACAAACGTAGCCCTTAGTTATAAGACACGCTAGACACGCTCTGCCAGTATAATTCCGAATGTCAAAGGGCCCAGCAAAATCTACACCAGTGCTAACGAAAGGACGAGTGAAAACTGTACGAGACGTAGGTAAAGCTGCCATTATTTGACTCTGTGTTATTCCCTTATAGATAGTACAAGTCCTGCAACGCCCTACGATGATCTTTATCAAATTCCTAGACCTGCGCATGTAAAATTCAGTCCTCAAGACTCTCAGCATTAATTGGTTTCCGCCATGCAAAGTCATCCTATGGATAAAATCGATCAACAGATAGGAGAACCGACTTGATGTTGGTAAAAGAATCGGAAACCGTTCGTTGTACTTGAGACTAGTCGCATCAGCCAGCCTGCCACCGACTCTCATCAAACCATCTCCATCTAAAAAGGGATTTAAATTCAAAAGTTCTCCTTCAACAACCTTTTCTCCATCAGACAACCGCCGGTATTCCTGAGGGTACCAAGCTCGTTGAGCTATTTTTATCAGCTTTCTTCTCACCCTCCGGATTTCGTTTGGAGTAATCTCCAAAGAACCACAACTCGAACCTTCCTTGTCAAAAACCCTAAATACTAAGGCCATCACACGCAACGCCCTCGAATAGGAAGAAAACCGATTCAAAAGGTCATCGAACTCCTTAAAATAAGCGAAGAAAACCATGTGACACTTTGCTTCCTCCTTAGTGTCATATTCCCCGGGAATAGGAGAACCTAACCATTGGGGACCATGCCACCACAGATTGTCCATCGCCAAATCCTGCGGTCGAGCTCCTCGACTTATCAAATCAGACGAATTCTACTCCGACCGAACATGCCTCCAGCAGGCCTTATTCAGGTGCTCTGTCACATTTGCAACCCGATTAGCAACAAAAGTTTTCCACGAACTAGGTGGGTTTGAAGCCAACCTAAAACTATGGTAGAATCCGTCCACCCATAGAATTTTGTTTTCGATGCGTCAAACTTCAAATTTGCCTTTACAGCTTCCATCAACTCGGTCAATAAGACTGCCCCGCAAAGTCCAAGCCTAGGTAACGAAATTGTCTTCAAAGGAGCGACCCTCGTCTTAGCCAACAACAGATGGGTTTGAATAGCACCTAAATCATCCTCTATACGAATGTATATACACGCCCCGTATGCTTTCTCCGAAGCATCAGAGAACCCATGAATCTCCACATTATAATCGGGTCGAAAACCTACCCATCGAGGTATTTTTATATTGTTAATGAAACTATATTCATTAAGAAATTGCTTCCATTTCGCAAGGCTCTCCGGGGTCAAAAATTCATCCCAATCAGTCTTCTCGCTCCATATTTTCTGCATGAGCATTTTTGCAGTGACAACTATCGGACCTAACCATCCAGCAGAATCGAAGAGCTTGGCTATAATCGACAATACCTCTATCATCAATCGCTCCAGAAACACTATGAGCCCCAGCTAACGCGTCATCCACGTACATCATCTCGCGTAAAATTTCCGATGCCAAAGGCCATTTCGAGTTACCGTCATCCGCGAGTTGAAGCAATGTTCTTATTGCCAAAAAAGGAGCACAATTTATCACAAACGTGACGGTTTTCAATTCAAAATCTTCTACTTCCCCATCTGACTCTTTACGAAAAACTATTCGTTGGTACTTCACCTGATCAGGGTCCAAGAGAATCTGTCGATACATCTTCTCAATGTCTTCATTAAAGACATATCGGTAAAAACGCCATCTAACGATTAGAAGCCTCAAATCGTGTTGTAAAACAGGCCCGGTAAATAAGGTGTCATTCAAGCTCAATCCACATGACGTTTTACTAGACGCATTGAAAACAACCCTAACCTTCGTGGAAGAGCTTTCAGGCTTGAGTACAGCGTGATGAGGCAAATAATAGGAATCTCCTTCATTCGTATTCCTCAAATTCACTTTTGCCATATGACCCAAAGATTCGTACTCCAATAAAACCGTATCATAATCCAGTTTAAGAG
Organism: Sarcophaga variegata; assembly: GCA_932273835.1. Lineage (NCBI taxonomy): Eukaryota > Metazoa > Arthropoda > Insecta > Diptera > Sarcophagidae > Sarcophaga > Sarcophaga variegata. The sequence goes on from OW026359.1 coordinate 57,117,198, forward strand.
ACGGATTTCGAAGCAAGGAAGCTTCGTTTCGCAAAAATTGTCTGTAAGCCTTTGGGCGGGAAGAGCCAAGACAATCAGGGGAACCTTACAGTGGCTTGATAGGAATGACACTATGTATCGCCCAGCCGAATTCCTACGTAATGTTTTCTTAAAATATTCCTCACAGTACTCATCATCAGGCGACATCTTCGAATGTCTTGGAGGTTCCTCCAATTTCCAGAACCTCTTCAGCTGCTTATCCAATTCCAATTCAGTGCAATACGACTCGAGAGTCGTATAGCTCTTGGAACGCGGTTCGGGTAATGACCCCGTCAGAATAGTTAATAGTTAACTGGGTAACATTCCTGTTAACTTCGGCAACACCAAACCGATTGCCTCCACACGAGATTGATAGCCCGACAGAGAAGTTAAGACAAACGAACATTGTCTTTGGACTGCACCAGCACATGCTCCATTCAAACCCGCGACCTTATCATGTATATTCACCGCCGGTAATCCCAATCGCCTGTGTAATCCTTCCGAAATGAAGGTAGCTTGAGACCCTGAATCTATTAGGGCCCTAGCTCTAAACGTTTCCCTTGGGTGGTAGATACCAACTACCGCAGTTCCCAAAAGTATCTGCCTCGACGTAGCAGCAAAACAATTTTGGACCTCACCATTCGACCTGACTGCACCGCTAGAACTTGGCGCCTCCAAAGCGCCCGAAGTGGATCCAGACACCTCTCGATGCAGTAGAGTGTGGTGCTTCAATTTGCACACCGAACAACCAACAGTACTCTTACACTCAAAAATTTCGGACAAATATCCACCAAATGGTCTCCCGAACAATATTTGCAAACTCCTATTTAATCTAGTGGAGAAAGATCGAACTCCCCTTTTCGGATTAGAAAGAGTCTCAGGGGCAGGCCTCGAACCGCTAACAACTAGTTCAAAATTTCGAATTTCAGATACAGTTTCTAGAGACTGAAACCGTGAAGTCAAGAAATTGTCCAAATACTCCCATTTGGGAATCTCCACCTTGTTTTGGATTGTCTGTTCCTAGAGAGACAAAGTTAGCACCGGCAGCTTGGTGGAACACAAATAAACAAAAATTGAATCCCAATTGGAGATATTAATATCGTACATCTTAAGTGCCGATATCGAATTATTAATATCCCGTTGCAACCTCTTGATATCCTGGGCTGCTTCGGATTTGACCGGTGCTAGAGTAAACAAAACCTTCAGCTGAGAATTCACCAAAATCCTCTTATTCTCGTACCTGTCCTTCAGATTATTCCACGCCTCCTGGGATCCATTAACAGTGAGAGGAGATTTTTTTACAATTTCTAAGGCTTCACCACGCGTGAACTGCCTCAAATAAAAGAGCTGTTCCACTTGTGAAACGTTGGCCCCGTTCACATAAACAGCAGTGAACATGTCGCGAAATGATGGCCAAGATTTGTAATCCCCATGAAACACCTCCATGGTGCAAGGGGGTAGCTGCATGCTATGTCGAATGCGGATCTCGTTGCCTTGACCATTGAGACACTGTATCGATGACATCCCAGCTTGGTTGACCAAGGTTTGGGAAAGTTCACCCATTAATGAGGCAACAGTAATGTATCCTAACCTACAGTGTCCAAAAAGTTCACGTGCAGCTTCCCGGTCACCTTCCAAATCCTCCTCGTCACCTGTGGCAAAGGCCTCATAGGAATCCCTCACCCTTGCCCACAGCGACTTGAACTCCTCCTTCTGGATCTCAATGGAGAAGGTCGTATTACCTTCCTGAGGAGTAGCATTGAATTTCCTCTCAAAATCCAGGAATATTTGGGCAAATCTCTCAAATGTCAATAATCTCCTCGACTTCGGCATATCGAATATTATTAATAGTAGCTAGCAACAACAACAACAAGTGAAAACCAAAGAGAACCAACAGAATAGTTGAGTTTCTGTTCCACACTAGTCGATGACTAATTCCCAAACGAAATTAAAATCAAGTATACATTTTCAAAAATTAAATAAATAAATAACTAATCTCGCGATGCAGAACCGAAAACGGAAAGACTCAAAAAAATAAACAAAAGGTCACCGCGATCAACTTGGCGCCTTAACGAAAGCTCAACAAAAAAAATAATAAATGTCCAAACAAAAAACGGACAAATATTTCAAACAAGTACGCACTTCGCGAAACTAAGCCAACAGGACGAATTCCCAATGGCGAATAACCCGATACTTATTATCGTGTCCCAAAAATAAAAAAGGAACAATAAAAAAATACAAATGTGAACAGGTAGTACCGACCCACTACTCGTTTTCACTTTGCATTCTCTTTGTATATACGCAAATATATGTATACAATATATATATCAAATTCAAAATTTAATAAAAAATAAAAAATTTATAATTTTTCCCAAATATAAAATTTTCAAAAATAAAAACGATTCCAAATATATATGTAAATTTAGGTGTGTATATATATAATATGTATATAAAATGATAGTTCAATGCAAATTGAATATAATTAAATTGTGAACTAAATAAAAATAACGAGCCAAAAAAATTTTTTCTCTCTTATTAATTTTAAATTTGCAAAAAAAAAACGTAACTTTAAATAATTTAAATTCTCACAAAAAAAATAAAGAATAAAACATCAAAAACCGGAAACCCATAAATAAATGGTATTATGTTATTCCACTTCACTTTAATGCAAATTTAATCTGGTAAAATTCCGAATTTATAAAGTGAATAACATTTAGTTATGGGTACCTCTTCATATATCCGGTGGATTTGAAGACTTGTTATAAAAGGTAATGTGCTTCGTTATTTAGCCAACGCACAATCACCAATTATAACACAAATATCGACTTGTAACTGATATCAAATTGGGTGGTTGAACTCGCTTCTCAACTGTGATATTCACACCACAATTTGATATCCTAGTCACCTTTTGACTTTGTTATAAGTCAAGACACGTTGGTATAACAGCGCATAAAAAGAACACTTTGGTTCCTATACTCGATAAATTTACAAAGTGTGCCAGTGCTATCGAAATTATAACACACCACTTTGTAAATGTATATGCACTGTTATAAATTCTATATAAAAGCAAAGTTTTGTTGTCCAGTCTAACAGAACTTTGCTTGTATATAAAATTACCACCAAAAATCCAAAAAAATATAAAAGGAAAACAAAAACAACTTTACCTTATAATCCCAATGTTACTTTGATGGTTGATGAGAAGGTTGAAGAGGTGTCGTTGAAGGTCACACGAAAAAAAAGCATAAACTCGGTTCCAAAATCCGAAAAAACAGGTTCCAAAATCTGGCTCGATTGGGCCAAATGTAAAATCCGTGGACTGTATGGGGGGGCGAAGAGCACAAAAAAATAGATATCTTCTTCGACGATTGGACGCAATTAGAACACTATATATAAAAAAGAGGGGAACCAAAAAAAAAGAATGAGAGAAGTTCCAAAATCACTGAAAATTCACAAAAAAAACACTTTCCTTTTTTTGTAGTGGTTTTCCTTTTACTGTTTGATTTATTTGTTTTTTCCCGTCACTTTTCAATTCATCCAAATGGGTTGTTCTGATCAAATGCTTGGCTTAATTACCTTCTTCTCTTTGCCAATTTCCAAAAGAAAACAAACGATGCTATTCTGGCTTCTTTTTGCTCTTTTTTTTCGCAACTTTTAAACACTAAATTTTATTTAGCCTTTTTTTCCAATTGATTATTATTAACACTTGATTATTACAAGTTAATATTCAAATTCTTTTTAACAGGCCGAATGCCTTCACAAAATCACTAGTTCACCAATTATTTTAAATATTTCTCTTAATACAATGTATCACTTTGGATTAACAAATTAGAATAAAAATTTAAGTTGAGCTTTTACAAACAAGAGGCCTAAGTTAAACACAATTACAGCGTAATGTTAAAAACATAAAGCTTAGATAAAATTAAATTACAGTACAAAAAGCTCAAATTCATATACTAGCGCCCTCTGTTGATGGCTAGGCCTCTTCAAGTCGATCGTTGAGATGGGATTTTCCAATCTCCGGACTTAAACAATAGTTATTTATCAGAGCACTGAATAAATTTTGGGAAAATAAAGTAACCAAACATTTTTATTAATCAAATGTAAATCGAATTTATAATGAAACTACTAAACAAAGAATTAGTTAGAAGTTATTTTGCCATGGTACGGTTCCTAACGTGTTGAAATATTCACATAATTTTTCTCTAACATCTTTTGCATCATTTATAGCATTTCTTATTGTAGTCGAAGCCAATTTTTCCCAATTTCCATCGTCAATATTTAATAAAGTAGGATCCATTTTATCTGCCATTCTAGGTATATAATTATAATTATTTCTTTTCCGCAAAAAATTGTGAAGGTAACAGCAGGTTAGAACGATAGTAGACACTTTTTCTGGGGAAAGATTTATAGTTTTTAATAATATACTGAACCTTGATGACAATATCCCGAACGCATTTTCAACTATCCTTCTAGCTCGGGATAAACGATAATTGAATATTATTTCATCTTTTTTCATAGTTGTATAGCTATAAGGCTTCATTAAATTGTACATCAACGGAAAAGCATCATCGCCTACAAAAACATATGGCATGTTTGTATTAAAATCTGGTAGTGGTTCAGGGTCGAGAATATGTAACCCATCATCATTTAATTTTTCAAAAAAAGCAAATCACTGAAGAGCCCAGCATCTGATGCTCTACCGTTTGTACCGACATGTACCATTAAAAACTTGTATTTGGCATTTACTATCGCCATTAATATAATAGAGAAATTCTTTTTGTAATTAAAAAAATAAGAACCGGGGAGTTTTGTAATGTTCACATGTTTACCGTCAATAGCGCCCAGACAATGTGGAAAGTTCCACATTTCATTAAAAGCCTTAGCTTCGGCTTTCCATTCATTTGTATTTTTTGGCAGCTGGAAAATATTAATATAAAAATGTTTTGCCTAGCCTTCATTTTATTTACTTTTTCGTACATTTATGCAATTTTTTAATACAATATTTATAGCTTCATATGTTTCTATGACAATTTTTCCAATTGTTTGTGGGGAAATGGCTGTAAGGAACTTAAAGTCCTCATAACTATTTCTGCTAGCTAAAAACCTCAAAGTAACAGCTAAACTTTGACGTGGTGAAATTGGGTCTCTCATTAGTGTTTTTTCTTTGCTATAATTGGCGATACTTTGCTTAACAATTCATAGAAACATTCTTTATCCATTTTAAAAAAATTACAAAGATCATCTTCTGCGCTGGTTTCCAATTCTTTAAGGAGCTTAACATCACCTAAATTTTCCTTATCTTTTAGCCATTGTTTTATCCAAATATGCTTTTTTCTTCCATTATGTTTTTGTTTCTTTTTAATAAAAGCAATAATTATTGCGGCACAAACTGACTCATTATTCATAACGACTAGTTTCGGAAATTTTTCGGAACTAAATTAATATTGTACAATCATGCTTGTGTAACATATGTAGGAGCTTCATGGCAGAATCAAATGATTGCGCCAGCATGCTGGTGTAGTGTATGGGCTCCTTTAATCTCTTTTGTCTTGGATTAGTAGCAGGTAAATTTTAAATAAAAGGATTAAATTGCGGTAAGGATAAATGGTTGAAAATAGAGTTCAACAACCCAATTTGATTTTTGTCCAAAGTTTTATAGTAATTGGTAATTGTGCGTTGGGTGGATGGCAGTCTATTACCATTAATGACGATCCTTGAAATCCACCTTTTACATGACAGAGCTACCCATAAATAAATGTTATTCATTTTTTATTTAATTGAATGAAAATGTAAAATTTTTTGTTAAATTTGTGAATTGAATAACCAAGTAAAATTTATTTATGGGTTTCGTTTCGTGTTCTTTGATATTTCGATCTATTTACCTTTAATTATTAGTAACTTTCAATTAGATTAAAATTTATTAAATTTATTAAACTAAATTTATTGAATAAGGAAAGTTTACATACATATATACAATTTTTTTTTTTTGAAGACAAAGTGTGGATAAATAGGTATACGGAACTGAACGTAATAAGTAATTCGCGATTTATTGGATGTTTTTCATTCTTGTACTTTTTTGATATTTGATTATCAGAGCTTTTGCCATTGTAAACTCGTCCTTTTGCTAAATTTTGAATTGTGCGTACTATTGTGGATGTATATGTCCGTCTATTAGCGTACTTTTCGGTATCGAGCACGTTGTTAATTACATCTTGTTTATTTTTCGAAATATTTTCGTTTAATTGTAAGTCGCTGAATTGATAGCGATCGGGACGCTAATATATTTCGATTTTATTCCGTCACAATTTATTATTTATTTAATAATTTCGTTAGAGGATTTTTAGTTGGATAGTGTGAAACTTATTCAATCATTCTCTTATTTATTTCATCTTACTTTTTCTCTGATTAATTTATTTCGTAATTTAACTTGTTTAATATGCCAAAGTCAAGGAAATTGTTGACTTTTGAGACATTTGCCCAAATGTTTCTAGATTTCGAAAAGGAATTGAATGCGACTTAGGAAGGTAATACAGCCTTCTCTATAGAAATTCAGAGGGAAGAATTTAAATAGTTATGGACAAAGGTCAAGAACGCTTATGAAGGCTTTGCCACAGGAAATGAGGAGGACTTAGAAGGTGAACGAGAGGCAGCACGGGAACTTTTCGGCCATTGTCGTTTGGGCTACATTACTGCAGCTGCCCTAATGAGTGAGCTCTCTCAGAATTTTGTCAATCGACCTGCGATGTCCGCGACCCATTGCCCAAATGGTCCAGGTAACGGGAATCGAATTAGGAACCACATATAGTTGCCACCTTGTACCATGGAGGTATTTCATGGCGACTACAAATCCTGGCCATCTTTCCGGGATATGTTTACAGCGGTGTATGTGAATGGTGCCAATATTTCACCTGTCGAGCACTTATTTTATTTGCGGCAGTTTACTTGAGGTGAGGCATTGGAAATTGCAAAAAATCATCTTTGACGACCAATGGGTTCCAGGAGGCCTGGAACAATCTTAGAGATAGGTTCGAGAACAAGAGAATACTGGTGAATTCTCAATTGAAGATTCTTTTTACACTCTAACCTATAAAATTAGAATCGGCTCATGATATCAAAGTAATCCAAAGAGATATCAATAATTCTATATCAGCACTTCGGATGCATGATATTGATATCTCTAATTGGGATCCGATTTTCGTATATCTGTGCTTCACAAAATTGCCCGTACTAACTTTGTCACTATGGGAACAGACAATTCGCGACAAAATACAGAATCCCAAATGGAAAGTTTTGGATGAATTTTTAACTTCGCGGTTTCAGTCTTTGGAAAAAATATCTGGCCTTAAGAATTTCGAATCAATGGATAATTGTACTGCTAGGTCTCTTTCTAATCCGAAAAGGGGAGTTCGATCCTTTTCCACTAAGTTGAATGGGAAAATTTGTAGATATTGTTCGGAAGACCATTTGATAAATATTTGTCCCAAATTTTTGAATTTATCTACCGAGAGACGGTTTGTGGTTGTGAAGAGGTACAGTCTTTGTATCAACTGCCTCACAAGTGGTCATAGACTCAATGAGTGCAAGAGTACTTTTGGTTGTTCGGTGTGTAAGTTAAAGCACCACACTCTACTGCATCGAGAGGTATCTGGATCCTCTTCGGAAATGGGCGTTTTGGATGCGCCAAGTTCTAGCGGTGCAGTCGGGTCGAATGGTGAGGTCCAGAGTTGTTTTGCTGCTACGTCGAGGCAGATACTTTTGGTAACTGCGGTAGTTGGTATCTATTACCGAGGAGAAACGTTTAGAGCTTGGGATCTAATAGATTCAGGGTCTCAAGCTACCTTCATTTCGGAAGGATTACAGAAGAAATTAGGATTGCCAACAGTTCGGATGAGTGCCAAAGTTTCAGGTTTGAACAGAGCTTCCACGGGTACAGTTCAGAAAGAATGTTCGTTTGTCCTGACTTCGCCTTTGGACGACAGGATTAGGGTAAAGGCAACGGGTTTAGTACTACCCAAATTGACGGGCATGTTGCCCAATTCGACGGTCGATATTTCTGGATCAGCAGCCTTTTCTGGGATTTCGTTGGCTGATCCGAAATTCGATAAAAGCGGTCAGATTGGTATTCTTATTGGTGGTGACGTATACCCTGACATCTTGTTGGAAGGTGTCAAGAAGAATATTTTAGGAGACCTAATGGCACAAGAAAGCGTATTTGGCTGGATTGTAACCGGGACTTTACCAGCACTGCATTCGACGGAGCTCTGAACTTATGCGTCAGGTTGCACGAGAATAGAGGTCAGCGGAATATCTATGAAGCCGAATAATCGAGGGCATAAATTGTTGCCAAATGGGCCTAGGCCCCGCTCCGGTGAAATAGATAGGTCTTTTCGCAGAAGGATGTTAAAGTTGGTGACACAGCAGCAATAAGAAAAGGTATAAGACCTACCACTAAATGGCGTTTGGGTCGCATTCAGAATTTACGTTTGGGTAACAACGGTACTGTAAAACATGTGAATTTAGCAACTGACTGTGGAATAATTACAATGCCGATTGGGAATCTTGTAATTCTTCCAACTAACTGAATATATATTTTAATACTCAACTTTAGCTTATAGTATCATGGTACAACGAGGAAATCATGGTACAACGAGGAAATCGAAGGCGATAAATTGTACGGTTGCTTGAGCCACGATCATACCTGATGGACGTGTGGGAATATGGGCAGCTGAAGTTAAACCTTCCATTTACCGTACAATAGACCTAGTCCGTCTGTCCCTAGGAAGGTTAGATTAGAAAACTGAAGCACCGAAGAGGACTACCCGCCCACTAGCCAAGAAAAATATCGGAACTCGTTCGTCCTGATAATCCACCAGTGGACCTAGTTCGTTAAATGATCGTGAGAGCGGAAGACCTAGTTCGTCGGAAGCTCTAGTTCCGATTTAGCAGAGGAACAATAAGCCTCAAAAATTCGACACCTAATTTTAGACCATGATACTTATTTCTGAATATATTTTTCGATTCCAACGATTTTCTTTCTGGAGTATCTGACTTGGAACTGCTGCAAGCTGTCAAGTTTTTGGTGTTTGGTTTTCTATTGTTTTGAAATAAGAAACTAATATGAGAGTTTTTCTTTTGATTTTTGTTTCCTTTCTTTAGTTAGTCATTAGATGGAGAACATCTTTCTTGGTTGCAGTACTGCAAGGGCGCCGGCATGTTTATGTCTGACGGTCCAAACTTCCCATCCTTGGTGACATAAACAGGATTGTTTAAATGATGGCAAATTAGAAACAGAGGGCGCTGCAGTGTATAATTAAGCTTTTTTATATTTTAATATTATTGTTGTTTTTACTTAAAATCTTTGTTTGTTTTTTTTTTAAATTAAGTTATTCGTTTTTTGATCGCCTGGAGGTACTTAGAACCGCAGAAATTTTGAATAATAATTTATTTTGAATTGAAGACATTCGGCAATTTTCTTTGTGGAATTAATAAATTAAAAATAATAATAAAATAGTGATAGTGAATTTAAAATTAAATAAAAGAAATACCGTGTACAACAAAAAATTTTACATATAAAAAGGAAGTGTTGCTTGTTTTTATTCTTTATTTTGAACCATTTTTTCTGATCACTTTGCCTTTGTTTGCCAGAAATCTGAGCCCAATTTTGGTTTCAAGGAGTCGCTACAACTACCCACCCCTTTACATACAGTCCACAGACTAACAATTACAATCAATGGATATTATATTTTTGTTTTCGTTATATCTATAGTCTTATCCGAATAGTGCTCTTCACCATTTTTAAGTACTCTATTGCTAAAACCAAGCAATGATCCAATTGATCGTTATTCATTGAAATAGATCGTATCTAAAGAACTTTTTATAAATGTCTGTAAAGTATCGTAATTAGCTTCAATTCTCAGTTGCTCTTTAGGATTAAGACTATAATATTTACTAGTAATCAAATCTGAAATGTCAGATATTTCACATGATCAAATAGGAACTTCAATCTTATAATCACCAATATGAAATATATTATTTTCAACATCAACATTTGGAATAGAGTGATATGTATCGAAACTAATTAATCCACAAAGACAAGGTTCCTTAAGTTGAATTGGCGGAAAATATTTTGCGGCAAGTACAGATGTGTTTCCGTTTAATGTTAACGTTATTGTCATCTTAGCGTATAGTTGTTGAATAATACAATTTTAAATTAATTAACCGTCTTTTATAGTAGATCATTAGCATTAATCCAAGAATTGTGTTCTGATGAAAATCCTAACAATTTAACATAAAATTTATTACCCTTTTTCTTTAAATCCTTTTCAACTAAATATGTTTGTCGATATTTAGTTTTCATTAATTCAAGTTCATAAAAACCACCCTTTATATCATGGCTTTGATAGTCTTCTAAAACGTATGTTTTTGGATTAGTATTTCTTACGCGTTTAATTTTAAAAATTTCAGTTGTCCAATTTGGTGCATAACCCTTTTCTAATATATGTTTATATTTGCTAATACGAACATTATCCCCAACTTTGAATTTAGGTTTTCTAAAAATCTTCCAAAATTAAAAATCTTTTTCATTGCTTCTGTTACACTTAAAGCAGTTTTATTTTCTACTGCTTCAGCCGAAGCTTTTTTAGAAAACGTGTCTAAACCTAGTTAGTTCTATAAAATAACTATAACCTCTTTTATACGATTCATATGCAATCGTTGCAACTAAATCCGTTAAATCCGCCATAAATCATCAATTCCTTTCACTATAAGTCGTTAGTAGTGTGTTTATGGCGTTTCTCGACCACTTACTCCATACAAAATTTGGTGCATGCATAGCTGTAAAAGAGTAACAACATTGCAGAATTGTGAAAATGATTTGTGTGCGATCGGTCTTTAGGTTTGTAACATGTATTATGAAAAGGTAATGCTTTTTAATGTGTATGTGTGTGTGTGTTAAAATTTGGAAGAATGCATATCTGGAAAAGAATTAAATCATTTTTATTTTCAATTTTTCCCTACAAATTTGGGATCATACCTGCTTTTTCTTGGTCCTTTCATTTGTATTGCTTTCCAAACGAATGGTTGGACGGACAAAATGAGTGTGTGCACGTTTCCTCATCTACATCCCAGAGTATAAGTACACTGTAATGTGAAAATGTATGTACATATGTACGAATGATTGGACGGACAGAATGAGTGTGTGTGTAACATGTAATGTGTATGATCGTTTTTTTAATAGTAAATTCTTGGCACGTATTATCATACTCAATGTCGAAAAAATAAAAAGGGATCTACGACTGTATAGTTGTCGTATGTTTTTTTTAATTTTTGTATATTTAATTAGAAGGATCTTTAATTTTAAATGTGATAAGGAAGGGTAGGTTGGTTTTGCGGTTGTTTTTTATTTTTTGTATGATTTAATGTTGAAGAAATAGAAATATAGTTGTACGTGGTGTTGTTGTTGTTGTGTTATAAGGATTTTTAAATTGATGAAAAAAAAGTATAGTTATGCTTGCGGGTATTTTTTTTGCGCATAAGTAGAATATCTGTTTTTACATAATTGAATTTACTGATTGATCTACAACATCCCAGAGTATAAATAGACTTGTTTTTAAGGATTTAGAATTTTTTAGTTTTACTGTTTTAAATAAATGAAATTATACAAAAATGAGATTAATTAAAACAAATTAGTTTTTATTTTTTGAAAATTTTATTAGATATTTCTTTTTTCAGATTTTTTTTACTAATTTTACTAATGTTACATATTCTTAGTTCATTTATAAGTTTCATAAATAAATCTATATGCTCTTTATCAATCTGATTACTATGTTTTATTAATAGTTCTTCCAATTCAGCTGATGTAACCATTTTTTCCTCTTCTTTAAAAAGTCAATAGTAGGTTGCGTAAGTGCGGGACGATGTACTCTGAAAAAAGAGTAATAATTAACTAAACAAAGATTTCAGATGTGGTTAAGTTTTTTGTCATTTATTATACATTTTCTTTATTGAAAATTATAATTTATTGAAAACACAGTTTTTACATTTAGTAAGATTATAAAAATTAATTATATTTTTGACTTCATTTTCAACTTGATATAGTCTATGTTTATAAAATATACAGGGGCAGGTGTCAGGACCGCATGTACTGTTTTCATTTGACCATTCACAATCCTCGAAATGTTCACAATGTCTATTTTTTATTCTCTTCAGGTTGCCAACATACTCCAGTTGTGTTTGTATGTTGATGAGTTTAGTTTTATCCTCATCAGAAATTATGCGCGAGAATGATTTTAAAAAGTTGTATATTTCCTTTAAAATCATTGTGTGTTAATCTACTGCTACTGTATGCTCATCTGTAGAGTTTGTGAATAATCTTTTATGTTGATGGTTTTAATATTTATATGATTTAAGATCGCTCGTAAAAGATAACTCCTATCGTCTTTAGGGTTATGTATTTCAGCACCGGTGTCTATATCCCTCTCGTGTTCGGGATAGTACTGAGAACAGTAGGTATAAAGTTTTCGATATTTATATTTTAATCTCTTCTATACAATAAGATGTATACACAGTAATGTCAAAAAAAAAAAAAAAACTACAATGTTAGACAATAAACCAAATGTACTCTTTTTATACCTACGCAAATTTTAAAATTTCATATTGTGAAATTAAAAGAACATTTTTTTTATTTTTTTTTTATTTTTTTATTTATATAACATATAATATATTCAGAGTTACATATACATTTACAATATTTTCTTTACTTCATTTGTAAGACGTACATATTCAAACATTCTATCATGTATAATTAAACAATATGCAGATGTGTTAAGTGGTATGTTCTGTTGTGTCTTCAATTCGATTCGTATATCAATAGGTCCAGTTTTTACGGCTTCATTTTGATGTGTTACATCTAGAACAATTATTGGTGCAATTGTCTTAAAACTATCTCATTTTAGTAAGGGTTGCGAGGGGCGTGAATAATAACTTTCTTGAAATCTTGAGTACATATGATGTAGTAGAGCGAACCGATTTCTATCAAATTTAAGATTTAAATCATAGTAGGGATACGACTCTGAGTTGAGATGAACTTTAACATCGGATAAATTACAATGTATAAATTTGTTAGAGTTGTCTCGAAATGCTATTAACAGAAATCGTGGTCTTTCACTTTCACGAGCAAGCTTAACATTCCATAATATTGTATTGCTTTCGGGAAGAGAGGGCTAATAATACATATCCCAACTTCTAAACGATACATTCCAAGGTCGATGACTGTTGATAGTTTTATACATTTCCAATTTATAGGCATCAGCAAGTTGAACATGTGGTACTTTCCATGTTATATTTAAAATCGGTAGTTTACATTTTTCACTTGATATATTTGATTTAAAGACTTGAGAATCATCTTTAGATCGTAGAAGAATTAATTCGTGTTTGGAATTAACTATTATCTTATTGTAATCTTCAGCAAATCCGAGTAACATTTTTAATGGAACACAAAAATTAAAGCTTCCAGTAATAAGCGAAAGATCAGATTCACCATTGATTGGTGACCATCCTGCATTTACTAATGCATCACTTTCGAATTGATTTAATGAAATATAATTCTTAATATCCGTTGTTATTCCCAGATGACGAGTACGATCAATTTCTACACCATTTATCTCATAACGAATTTCATCGAACAGATAGGCCATACAGTTGTTTAAGAGTTTTAATGATGGAGATACTATAGAATCGTCTTTGTTTGCAAATCCTTCTATGTATAGAAAACTTTCACTTGGTAGAACTAACAAATTTTGATTTTGAATTGATATACGAATTTCATCGTTATTCTTAAATGATTGTAGATATGATGTATAACTATGATAGTCTTTTTTGATGATTGAATTATCAAAGTTTTTTTGTTGTAATATGTTAATTATACTCATTTTTTGTTTTAGTTTAAAACCAAGTTGTTTTAGAAATTCACGATTGTGTCTACTGAGATTCTCTGTCCTCTGATTTTGTGTATTTTTATTTTTTTATTTGTGATAATTTCTTAAAATCTTCAGTTCTTGTTGCTGTTTTTATTGCTGGAGCTGACTATAATGTTTTCGGTTGCAATATTGATAATGAGTTGTTGTTGTCGTTGGTGTAGGAATTGTTTTTACTATCGAATATAATCATTCCTTTAGAGGTTTCAAATGTAATCTAATAGTTATTTTTTCTCCACGAAAATTAATAAGGTTTCCGTCCTGGTCGGTTACTTTTAGAACAATGGTGTTGATTGATCTAGTGTTAACTGGTAAATAAATGACGTTTGCTGGTGCTTCTGTTATTTTATAGCCAGGACTCACGTTAAGCGAAAATTGATGTAGAGTGTGAGCAGAAGCGTTATTTATATAGGATCCGCTGACAATATTACACTCAATTAAAATAGTGTTTATTTTTGTAATATATATTGTTTTGTCTGATTTATGCTCTTCATCAGGCTTTAGAACTCTCTTACTAAATCCAAGCAACGTTCCAATTGATCTTTCTTTATCGAAAAATATCGTATCAGTTAAGCTCTCTATGTGGTTTGTAGTGTGTTATAATTTGATTGAATTTTAAGTTTTCCTTTTACATTCAATTTTTTATATTTTCTAATTAAAAAATCAGCTAAGTTTGAAAATGCATATGGAATTTCTATAATATGAATACCAATATGAAACAAATTGTTCTCGTAATCCATATTCGGAATTGAGTGATATGTATCAAAACTTCTTAAACCGTAAACATAGTTTTATTCAAGCACAATGGGTGGAAAATAGTCGGCAACTAGTTTTGATGTATTTCCGTTCAGGGTTAATGTTATGCACATCTTAATGATGTTGATGACGATGCTGATGTATTATTTGAATTTATCCAAGAATTGTGATTTGATGAAAATCCCAACCATTTAACATACAACATATTTCCTCTCCTCTTTAATACTTTTTCAACTAAATATGTTTGAGTGTATTTTGTTTTCAAAAGTTCATATTTATAAAATCCACCTTTAATTTCGCTACCACGATAGTCTTCTAAAATGTAAGTATTGGGATTTGTATTCCCTATATTTTTGATTTTGAAGATTTCTGTAGTCCAATTTGGTGTATATCCTTTTTCAAATACATGTTTATATTTGCTTATACGAACATGATCACCAATTTTAAACTTAGGTCTCCTAAAAATCTTTAAGTTATTGTAGACGGTATCCAAAAGAGTTTTTTCATTGAAAGACTTCACTTCATTTGGTGTCATTTTAATTGTTCTATGAAGTGTATTATTATATTTATCGATCAGTTCTTGATATATGTTTATCCATTTGTAAGTTCCTTGAAAGCTAAACTCTTTCCACATCATCCCTTTCAATGTTCTATTAAATCTTTCAACTATTGATGCTTTCAAAAAACTATATGTTGAAGAGTGATTAATTTTATGAGACTGAATTAAATGTTGAAATTGATTATTAAAGAACTCTCTACCATCATCGGTTTGCAGGTTTTTCGGTTTTTGCTTTGATGTATCGAATACACTTTTCATAGCAGCCGTTACGTTCTGTGCACCTTTATTTTTAACGGCAACAGCCCAGGCTTTTTTTGAAAAAGTATCTATAACTGTTAGAAGATAACGATATCCATTATTATATGTTTTATAGCTTCCCATTCCAAATCATCAATTCCCTACATCATCAATCACTACAACTCGTCTTCTTTTGAAATTTTTTCTAGCTTGTTTGTGTAATTCTTCTACTATTTGTCTTTTGTCTGCATTCAAATCCATATTATTTATGTGCGCATGTGTTTTTTTTTTTTTTTTTTTTTTTTTTCTTGAGTCGGAGGTGGGAATCTTCGAAAGACACTTTTGTTCCTACAAAAGAGTGCACGATTCACCATCACTGGTGCCTACGTACTAAACCCACCCCCTACACACTTCAACCACTCTCCCCCCGCGGGACTGCCGTAAGGTATTACTTCGCGAAGGGCTGGTTAGCTTGAAAGCTTTATCGCGTTAATTTAAATTTCGCCTCCGTTCCTCCAGTCTTCGGAGTACTGTTAAAACTTCAGCCATTCTCTGGCTATATTGACTCCATAGAATCCTACAGTTCAACAGCTCTTCCATTAGCCGGTTTGGTTCCAAATTCGTTTCTCCCGGCCATCTAAATCTGGGAGAGCATGTTAGAATATGCTCCGCATCTTCCTCCTCGTCTACACAGTTTGGGCATATAGGAGAAGTGTCATGACCAAATCTGTGCAGGTACTTCCTGAAGCACCCATGACCAGTTAGGAACTGGGTCACGTAGTAGTTCAACTCGCAATGTTCGTTCTTCATCCAAAGGGTTACATCAGGGACAAGACGAAATGTCCATATTCCCTTTAGACTGCTCTCCCATCGCGACTGCCATTTGTGCATGGAAGTCCTTCGTTCCTCCGCTTTTATAGCCGCTATTTGTCCCGGGTACTCGAGACGGCGAATATATAACCTTCTCATCTCATCCGCCAGTATATCTATTGGTATTGTCTTTGCCAATACTGCTTCATCAGACACTGTCCTGAAGCCACTTATCCGTCTAATCGCGCTTAGGCGATACACCGAGGACAGTATCCTCCTCGTCGTCCCCACTGAGAGTGCATCCGACCATATTGGGCAAGCATACAGCATTATCGACGTTACTACCGCCGAAATTATTCTCCTTTTAAATGGACCTGGTACAAAACTTCAAAAACGAATTGCAAGAATAAAGGAAATAAAGGACTAATTTATTGGATGCAGATTGTAGAAAACATTCGTACTCAAAATCAAAGGATATAGACACAAGCCATCAAGCAGATCGTGATCAGGTATAAATCAGATCGTGACCAGATAGCAAGCAGTTCCTGATCGGATATAAAACAGATCGTAATCAGATTCAAAGCAGATCATAATCAGATCAAAATCAATATAAAAAATTATTATAATGTCTAAAAATTATCATAATAAAGTGTTGGAAGATCTTGTAAAGACAAGGGCTGTTCTAGAGGAAAAGTTAAAAAATATTAAACTGAATCAAATAAATAGAGTTAATTTATTAGAAGATACCTTTCAACCAATAACAAAACCACTTAAAAATCATTGGAAAACACTATTAATGATGACGATTATTATGATGATGTAAATGATGATAATGAAAACATCCCAAAACTTGACATAAGCATAAGGATGTAGACAACACTATAGATGATGACGAAGATTATTATGACGTAAATGGTGATAATGAAATCATTGGAAAACTTGAAGATAAGCATAAAGATACAGACAACACTATTGATGATGATGATTATTATGACGTAAATGGTAATAATGAAATCATCGGAAAACTTGAAGAAAAGCATAAGGATATAGACAACACTATTGATGATGACGACGATTACGATGATGTAAACGGTAATAATAACGATTTTCAGTATGAAAATATTTCAACTGATGGTAATGCTGATGATAAAACTATGACCATAATAGACCTGTATCAAGTACATGTATCAAGAACTTGAAAAGAAAATAATTTTAAAGCTGACGAAAAGCTCTCCATTATTTGAAAATATACAAACACTTATTAATAATAAGCAATTGGATAAAATTTATGGTTTTAATCAAGATGTAGACGGTAGTTGGAGATACGGCAAGGAAAAATTAATATTTAATAGAGATAACACTATGCGGATAGGGAATATGAAATTGAAATTGAACTAGTATTTCATAAAAAACCTCTCCATTATTCTAAAAATGATTTGAAAAAATATAAAGAGATTTTAATTCATACCAATGCACATAAACGTCGCTATGAACCTAATGAACAAGTGAAAGGAACACGAGCCTTCAAATATATACGAATAATTAAACATTTATTCGAAACAACAACAAACATTTTAACAAAAGGCAGTGGTTTTATGCTAAAATTACAAAATAATCTGAAATCAAATTACATACATTGGGATGATCCTAATGAACTAGTTGACAGACTACGTTTACTTCTTTCATCGGAAGGTTCTGGTCACAACAATCACCAAAACGAAATAATCTCTATTATCGAAGAACTTAAAGAAGCTAACATAATTTATTAGAAGAGTGAAAGAAATGTCTTATATTAATAAATTTGGAGAAGGTTTCAATAAATATAATCATAAACACAAAAGAATATATATATATATAACACAAATACATGATGATCTAGCTGATCAAATAAACAATTTCAACATTGAGGTAGAACATGTTTATCTAAAACATGGCAATGTCAAAAAAAATAAAATAAAAAAAATTAAAATAAAATAAAATAGACAAAACCAAAAACCAAAAAAGTATATGGTTATCAGATATAAAGTAGATCGTGACCAGATACAAAGCAGATCGTGATCAGGTGTAAAGTAGATCGTGATCAGATACAAAGCAGATCAAAATCAATTAACATACTGAATCATATATTATATCATACTGGATATGGTCTCTACTATAGTCCAGTTCCAAAAAACTATTAAATAACCTACCCAATCGCCCATTAACAGATCTGAAATCATATAAATATTAAAGATTATTCACAAATTCTGCACATGAGCATACAATAGCAGTAGATTAACACACAATGATTTTAAAGGAAATATACAACTTTTTAAAATCGTTCTCACACATAATTTCTGACGTAGATAAAACTAAACTCATCAACATACAAACACAACTGGAGTATGTAGACAACCTGAAAATAATAAGAAATAGACATGGTAAACATTTCGAGGATTGTGAATGGTCAAATGAAAACAGTACATGCGGTCCTGACACCTGCCCCTGTATACTTTATAAACATAGACTATATCAAGCTGAAAATGGAGCTAAAAATATAATTAATTTTTATAATCTTACTAAATGTAAAAATTGTGTTTTCAATAAATTGTAATTCTCAATAAATTCAAACGAAGAAATTATATAATAAATGACAAAAAAAAAACCTAACCCCATCTGAAATCTTTGTTTAGTTAATTATTGCTCTTTGTTCAGAGTACATCGTCCCGCACTTACGCAACCTACTATTGACTTTTTAAAGAAGAGGAAAAAATGGTTACATCAGCTGATTTGGTACAACTATTAATAAAACATAGTAATGAGATTGATAAAGAGCATATAGATTTATTTATGAAACTTATAAATGAACTAAGAATATGTAACATTGGTAAAATAAGTAATCCATTTATATGTGTTAATAATATTATACATAGATCTAACTGTGAAAATACTTATTCACAATCTTTCAACATTTGTCGATGTCAAACATTCTATACACAAAATTTGTTAACACTTAAGCTATTTAATCTTTATAAACGTATTTTTAAATTCGAATCTGTAAAAATCTGAAAAAAGAAATATCTAATAAAATTTTCAAAAAATAAAAACTAATTTGTTTTAATTAATCTCATTATTGTATAATTTCATTTATTTAAAACAGTAAAACTAAAAAATTCTAAATCCTAAAAACAAGTCTATTTATACTCTGGGATGTTGTAGATCAATCAGTAAATTCAATTATGTAAAAACAGATATTCTACTTATGCGCGAAAAAAAAAATACCCACAGGCATAACTATACTTTTTTTCTCATCAATTTAAAAATCCTTATAACACAACAACAACAACACCACGTACAACTATACGTCTATTTCTTCAACATTAAATCATACAAAAAATTAAAAAAACAACCGCACAACCAACCTACCCTTTCTTATCACATTTAAAATTAAAGATCCTTCTAATTAAATATACAAAAAATAAAAAAACATACAACAACTATACAGTTGTAGATCCCTTTTTATTTTTTCAACATTGAGTATGATAATACGTGCCAAGAATTTACTATTAAAAAAAATGATCATACACATTACGTGTTACACACACACTCATTCTGTCCGTCCAATCATTCGTACATATGTACATACATTTTCACATTACAGTCTACTTATACTCTGGGATGTAGATGAGGAAACGTAAACACACTCATTTTTTCCGTCCAACCATTCGTTTGAAAAGCAACACAAATGAAAGGACCAAGAAAAAGCAGGTATGATCCCAAATTTGTAGGGAAAAATTGAAAATAAAAATGATTTAATTCTTTTCCAGATATGCATTCTTCCAAATTTTAACACACACACACACATACACATTAAAAAGCATTACCTTTTCGTAATACATGTTACAAACTTAAAGACCGATCGCACACAAATCATTTTCACAATTCTGCAATGTTTTTACTCTTTTACAGCTATGCATGCACCAAATTTTGTATGGAGTAAGTGGTCGAGAAACGCCATAAACACACTACTCTCGTTTTCTCTCAAAAATTTTCCGTGCTTGTTTATGTAGTTCATTTACTACATCTCTTTTATTCACATTCATATTCCTATTTAGATGTAAAATTCTATATGATAATTAATTAATGTAAACATTTCTATTGTATTAGTTTTTTTTTTAACAATTTCAATTTTTAACAATAGCAGTAAAGACTTAAAAAGATAATTGTCAATGTTGTTAAACTTCGTTTCATTTTCAACTGTAGTTCTCTTTATTATATTTATATTTTCGTCATCACTGTCCATGGAGCCTGCAACATATTTTAAACCTTTACCTATAGCATCAAACAGTCCTCGCTTTGATTTAGAATGTATGCTCAGATTTGATATTTTTGCCTTAAGCAAAATGAAAATTTTATTTATTGTGTCCAAAAGTTGTTTGTCCTCAAATGTGGTCGCTGCCAATGCATTCATTCATATTCATTCAAATTTTAACGGGAAAGGCGATCAAGCATTATAATACCGAGAGTTATACCTGTACCGAAAATTGGAACTTTTTTCAACTTATTCCCGTACTGACAGCATTGTCAGCGCTTGGTGGTTTAGCAAGTGGAAGATCGCTATTGTTAAAGCAGTAAATGCTATCAAAAATGGAAAAGAACAATTGGCAGAAGTTGCTCGTCACAATAGATGCATGGAATCAATTACAATGGGAAAAGGCCTTTTTCTAAAACCATATAAAACTGGATATGGTGTCTACTTAGTCCAGCTCCAAAAAACTGCTGTATAATCTACCTAACCACCCATTAACAGATTTGGATTTAAATAAATATGGAAGACATCTCAAACATTTTATGGGTGTTTTCAGCGTGATTCTTTACCTAAAAAACCATTCATACAAGAAGGCGGCATTGTTAATGTAGATGATTCAAATGGTATGGCAACATATTGGGTAGCATATTATAAAAACCACAACTATGAAGAATACTTTGATAGATTTGGGGTCTTACAACCACCACTTGAGATTGTCAACTACTTAAAATTTCCTATTGAATATAATTATGATCGAAAACAAAAATTTATTACATTTAATTGAGGGCACTTTTGTTTAAAATTTTTATTCAATAAATATAAATTGAAATGAAATAATAATAAAAAAAATTGTTTTATTTTATTTTAAACCTGAAAAAAAGAAATTTCCGCTCAATAAATGAAAGACTTATTTTACTTTTTTATTTTATTAAAAAACCTGAAAAAATAAAAAAACCTGAAAAAAAGAAATCCCTCAATAAATAAAAACACATCTTTTTTTTAATTTTTAATTATGTATCTTTATTTTTTATTTTATGATTTAATCTAAATCTCATCATTGGATTTTTTTTTTACAAAACATAGTATTTTGTGCCGTCGAAGAGGACACCATCCTCCCCGTCTTTGATGGTTCCCCAACAGACACCATCCTGATCATCGTTGGTGTAGACATCGACAAGGCCTTCAGGCCACTCAAACCCATTGTTTTGTTTGATTACATGTTTCATGATTAATGCTTCAAACCTTTGTTTGAATTTTGCATTTAGACTTCTTGGCTTTTGCGAATAGGGCTTTGGCCTTTTCAAGCTCCTCTCAGAACTTCTCATCCATCCATAGATCGAATCGAGAGGAGTTAGCACGTGCTAACTCCACGAATATTAATTATTATTTATTCTCAATTTTTGATCTAGGTCATTTAAAGAGAGCTATTTTGTAAAAATAATTGCGTTTAAAAAGTTTACAAATTTTAAAAACTGAAAAAGCCGCAATGTTTTTTGTGTCTCCTGTAAAATTTGAAAAAGGGACTTAACGCATTTGCGAATGAGACTAAAGATATGCAAACCATTTTTTGAAATTAATTTTTATATGTTAACATACCCCCTTTTTATACTAGTTTTTAAACTTTCTTCCATTTGATAAGAACAATGTTATTCTATTCATATTACATTCTTAATCTATATATGACCAATTTCGTGTCAAGTGACCTAAGTTTTAAAATCGATGTCTTCCGATTTGGATGAAATTTGCACCAAGATTAGTACTATTGGATATTAGGCCAGACACAACAGCTCTATCAGTCAAGAACTGCTGGAGTTAGAGGGGCAAAGTTGGAAATATGGTCATACAGGGTTTTTTTAAATGTGTGTAACTTTTCACCTATTGGTCCTAGCAAAAATTTTTTTTATTTTTCTTTTAATTAATTTTTTTTTTTCAAAATGGGCCCTTTTTTCTTTTTTTTTTGCTCAAAAGAAAGCATATAAAATTTCCTTTAAGGCCTTTATAATCGCTTAATGTGATGCGAGTGGGATTTGTATAAAAAAATTATTTTTTAACTCAAGAATAAGATTTTTCAATATTTGCCATAAAAACGTACTACCTAAATTATCTTAAAAAGTATTTATTTGCATTCTAAGGACATTCGGAAATTAGTTTTATATAAACAGTGTTAAAGTTTGGACGTGCGTTATTTACAATGGCTTCCGCTTCAAAAAAGGAAATGTTTACTTCTTTTTGTTGTAATCCCCTAGACAACAAGAAGCACAGATCATCAGATATGCGAAATATTTCCGACAACTTATTGAAAAAATTCCCAACGCTTTCAAAATGTTTGCTAATTTGTGGATTGTGCAGGAAAATGGTGGGAAAGTTGGACACATTACCGGTTATTCCAGATGAGAAAAAATCAATTCTGAAAATGATGACAGTTCTGCAGGAGATGATGGTTGTTCTAACTTTTCAGTAGGACCTATAAGACCTAATAATGAGTGCCAAAATCAACATCACAAGGATGCAGTAGAAGTTTTTGAACAAATAAAAAAGAAGTACAAAACGTCACAGAGTAGATCTGAAAGAATTCAAATTCTTACTCTTGCCCCCTCGTCATGGAGTTGGTCAAAAATAGTGACCGAGTTTGGAACATCTCAACTTGGTTGCTGAGCATGGGATTCACACACTTCCAAACGAGAAGAAGGGAAAATCTTTAGCGTGCGAAACTGAAGCTCTAGTAACTCAATTTTATCAGCGAGATGATATGAGTCGATTGATGCCAGGAATGAAAGACTGGGTGTCTGTTCGAATCGATGGCCAGAAAGTACAAATGCAGAAGAGGATGGTTCTCTGTAACCTGAATGAGTTATATGCAACATTTCAATCTGAACACAAGGACGTCAAAATTGGATTTACAAAATTTACCCAACTGAGGCCAAAGCATTGCGTTTTGGCAGGAAGCAGCGGAACTCACACAGTATGCGTTTGCATTTACCATGAAAATGTTAAACTCATGTTGAAGGAAATCAACTTAAAGTATTTGACAGATGATTCCGCAGAAGATTTCCACGATTACCGTGATTGCCTTAAATTGACTATGTGTCCTTATGTAACAACTTCATGCCACTTAGGCGAATGTTCAAATTGCCCGGAGACCACATTCATTAAGGAGAATTTAATGAACTCTTTTGATCGAGAATGTATTGATGAGATAAAATTTGAATCTTGGCTTCAGACTGAAAGTAATTTTAAATGTGGATGATTTTGTGGAAGAAATATGCAAAGGTTTGCTAAATTTGAGAACCCATGACTTTTTAGTCAAACAGCAATGGTAATTTTTGAATGATTTGAAGACGCATTTGAAGTCTGGTTAATTTCTGATTTCTTATGATTTCGCAGAGAACTATAAATATGTTATTCAGGATGCCATACAAGGATTCCACTTCAATAATGACCAAGCAACTATATTCAGAGTTGTTATTTACTACATAGAAGACGAAAAACTGGAACACAAAAGTATGGCAATCATATCCGATGATTTAAAACATGATACCGCTGCAGTTTATGAATACCAGAAGATAATTCTAAATTATCTAAAATCTAAATTTATAGTGGAGAAGATTTACTACGTTTCGGATGGAGCTCGTCAACATTTTAAAAACAAAAATAGCTCCGCAAATCTTATAGCTCACGAAAAAGATTTTGGAATTCCAGCTGAATCGCATTTTCATCCAACTGCACATGGCATAGGAGCAAATCTCAAACGAAATGCAGCAAGGTATAGCCTGCAGTGCTCTCATCAAGATCGCATCTTAGATGCGAACGCTTTATTCCGATGGGCAAAGAACCATTGTAAAGAAACTGAAATAGTTTTTAGTAGGAAAGATGATCATGAGGAAACATTAAAAACATTGAAAAGTACATTCGACGCTGCTGTAACAATTGATGGTACAAATCAATAACATGCTTTTATACCACTTATCGATGGAAGACTTCAGTTGAAAAAGTTTTCTGCATCTACTCAATGCGATTTCTTTCCAAAGCCAAAAAAGAAATCAGCAGTGAAATCAGCAGCTGAACCTAGTAACTCCAAGAAAGGATGGCAAAAAAGCAGAAAATGAAGGCAATAAATAAGAAGGACGAAAGATTGGCAATTTCAAAATTTATATATTAATTTTATTAAATTTTTTATTATTATTGTTATTTCGTATTATAAGTAATAAATAAAATATTGAAATTATATTGAAAAATCGTATTCTTGAGTTAAAAAATAATTTTTTGATAGATATCCCAATCGCATCCCACTAAGCGATTATAAAGGCCATAAAGGGAATTTTATAAGCTTTCTTTTGAGCAAAAAAAGGCCCATTTTGAAAAAAAAAAAATAATTAAAAAAAATTTTAAAAATTAAAAAAAATATTTTTGGAAAGATTGAAGAAATAGCTATCTAATATCCTTTGGAAAATTTTTGCTAGGACCAATAGGTGAAAAGTTACACACATTTTAAAAAAACCCTGTATGACCAAAATGTCCAATTTTGACCCCCTCTAACTCCGGCAGTTCTTGACTGATAAAGCTGAAAATTTGTGTCTGGCCTAATATCCAATAGTACTAATCTTGGTGCAAATTTCATCCAATCATCGGAAGACATCGATTTTAAAAATTTGGTCACTTGACACGAAATTGCCCATATGTATTTAGATTTAAAAACATTTCATCATATATATGAATTTAAATTTGATAATGATGATGTTGATGGTGAGGCAAAACGCATGTTGAGTTACATACTGTCTGGCGCGTGTAGAAAAAAAATATTTCATATATTTTTCATTTTGATATTAGATCTGGGCCCTATTCCACGAAACAACTTATCAACTTTTCACTTTGCACTTATCAAATTGTATTTTTTGGCAAACTGTTTCTGTTCCACAAAATTCTTTGCAAATCTCTCTTAGTACCAATAAAATTTTTGCTCTCTTTGCAAAGTCTTTTGGCGCTCTTGCAAAGTTTTGCGCTCTCTTGAAAAGTGAATGTGAAAAGTATTCCACAAAGCAT
This sequence comes from Sarcophaga variegata, assembly GCA_932273835.1. Taxonomy (NCBI): domain Eukaryota; kingdom Metazoa; phylum Arthropoda; class Insecta; order Diptera; family Sarcophagidae; genus Sarcophaga; species Sarcophaga variegata. The sequence continues at coordinate 57,142,879 of OW026359.1, forward strand.
TTAACCTACTTTGCATTTGCGTGTTATCACTTTTCAGTTTGCGTTAAAGATTAATTGTCAAAATGAGCCGCAAGATACAAATGGAAAAAAACTTGCATTGCTACACTTTATTAAAGAAAAAAGGGATATTTTATTTGCTAGTTTTCAAAACAATAAAGTAAGTACTATTTTGAATAAAATTATTGTAACTATTTAGAAAATACTGAAGTTTACATTACGTTTTGAAGGTTAATAAATTAGGTAAACAGGCTGCCTGGGAGGAAGTTTTGAAAAAAGCCCAATCACTGCAATTGGCGTCGGCATAAAAAACATGGACCTATGCGAGGGACAGTTTGTTTGGACTCTGGAAGAGTCGGACATTGGTAAGTAAAATAATTTATTGTCTACACATAGCAAATATTTATATTTACATCATATGTTTTTGTTCGAATTTTTATTAATTGTAATATTGTGCAATTCTAATAATAAACAAGAATCTTGTATACGACAACAACATAAATTATCGTCATAATTCAACAACAATGGCAAAAAAAATTGTATATATTTCATTCTTAAATTTTGAACGTAACGGTTTCAATGTGTTACTCTTGCTTTGTTTTTGCTGTAAAAGAATATACATACATATAAGAAAACTTAAAACATTATTGTTTTTATTTTTATAATAATTATGATAATTGCTCAATTCACAAACGATGTCATAAAGTTGAATTTTGTAAATCAAAAATATTTCTCAAATTAAAATTTTGAAAACAAAACAAATGTATTTAAAAATGGATTGTGAATTGGGGTATAAATTTAAAGCTCAAATATTTTTTTTAAATACATACATATCTACATACAATCGCAATGTAACATTGTTATGTCTGAAATAATCGATTTTTTTAATTTGCAGAATAAAAGAGATAACGCCCGAAAAACTGGGTCCGCAGGCGGTAAGGACAGCATTATGGATGAAGTTGACTTGGTCATCCTTGATATTCTGGAATCAGATCCAGCTGTGGTAGATGGACTGAATTTGCCTGAAAGCTATAGAAATTCAGAAAATCTACCATTAGCAGATCGTGATTCCATAATATCGACGACAGAGGCAACACTTTCCCACCCACCTCCAAACCCAGGGAGGAGAAAGAGCTCTACCAAGTTTCTAAGTGAAACTTTGAATAATGAGAAGAAATGTCGCCTGGAGCTTATGCAGGTTGAAATTTACTACAAGAAACTTCAATGCCTGAAATTGGAGAGAGAGCTCCAACGGCAATGACCGCAAACATTTTGCAAATTGAGGAATATTAAGTTTTTTTATGCCTTACTAATTTTATTTATTTTTATTTTTTTACTATTTTCCTACTTAGTGTTATTTATGAATTTTTTTATTTTTAAATAAACAAAAAAGTTATGATCACATTATGAAAATATTTTCCAAAAAAAAGCGTAACCAATATTTTATAGCAAAAATTTTTCTTCTAGCCTTTTTTCTTTTTTCTTTTTTCTTTAAATAAAAAACGTGGCTACGCATTTTTCGTCAAATATTTTCGTAATGTGATCATACCTTAAGTGAATTTTATATTGTTTCTTCTTATATTATTAATTCCCTGACAACTTAATTTAAAACCTCAAAAAATCCCAAAAGAAACAACGATTTTGCAGTAGAAAAGTTCGTAGGTAAAAAACCAATTTTATTCCAAAGCAATGCTATAATAGATAGCATTAGGAAAAGTATTGCAGGAGAGAAGTAAGCTTTTCCATTCCTCTCGCATGATCCATATTAATAAGGGTATCGTTCCCTTCTTCAGCATTTTCTAGATCTAATTCATCGATTTCGCCGTCAGTGTCTTCAGTGGATAGTATGTTTTCACTACTTCTTCCAATGCTACAGGCAATATTGTGTAAGGTGGCACAAACAATAACTACCTTTCCTGCAAACTCAGGCCTTAGTCGGAGGTAATTTAGGCACGGAAATCTTTCTTTAAGAATGCCAAAACGATTTTCAATTATGCGCCGTGTTTTTTTGTGGCAACGGTTAAAAGCCTCTTCAGCAGGGTTATCAGGATTTCGGCGTAATCAACCAATTTTTCAATCCGTAACCACTATCATCCAAAACAACAGCATCCGGAAATGGTCTCCATCCATTGTCAAATCTTTGGCTTATAGCCGAATTCCGTAAAACTCTTGAATCATGAACACTACCCGGCCAACTTGCATTTACATTGTAAAATGTGTAGTCTGGCCCGCATATCATCATTACATTTAATGAGTGGTTACCATGCCGGTCCACATATGCTTCCTCGTGTAATGAAGGCGCATCAATTTTAACGATTGTGCCATCCACACAACCACATACACAAGGGAATCCACCCATCTCAAAAAACTTTTCAGCAATACCACTAACGTCATCGGGCCACCGCACTGTGTTTTGAAATAAAACGTCTATTAAAATGTCGACAAATTTATGGATGGTTCTGCAAATCGTTGATTTTGCAACACCATGCATAGCTGAAACTTCATGGTACTGGCAACCATTTCCAAGCCAATGCAGGCACAATAGCAGTTGATTTTCAGCAGATAACGCGTGAATGCGTTGTGTTTTGTGCTCTAATTTTTCTTTAATTTTACTTAAAATAAAATCAACTTGGATTTGATTTAATCTAAAACACTCTTTAAAATTAAAGTTTTGTAGTCCCGAAAAATTAATTCTGTCTCTATAATTTCTTCTTATAACCACTTCTTCACGATCGTCGATCAGAAACTCACGTCTTAACATTTTGAAAGTTTCACTAGTTATAACAATATGAATTTGCAAAGAGATCGTTTACCTTGCAAATTTTTGATAAACTTATCGAAATTTGCTTTGCAAAAATAGAATTTACAGTTTTTGTGGAACGAAACAGCATAATTATTTGCAAAGTCTTTGCAAATTACACTTTTCAATTTTAGCTTTGCACTTTGCAAAAGAGAACGTACATGGAACAGAAATTGCAAAGAGAATAAAAAAATTTCAAAGACTTTGTAAATTATACTTATCAGTTTTAACTTATCACTTATCAAATTTTATAGTTCTGAGGAACATAAAGTTTTGCAAATTGTCGAAAAATTTGATAAGTGCAAAGTGAAAAGTTGATAAGTTGTTTCGTGGAATAAGTCCCTGCTGACGTATTCTCACGCTTTGCATATACATAAATGTGATTAATGTTGAAATAAAAAAATGTTTAATTTGTTTTATTTTTATAAAAGTTCATTTATTACAAATTAAAAACATATTGTCACAGTTTATTCAATCCAAAACGCATATCAAGTTACATACTGTCTGGTGCGTGTATACAAACATTTTTCATTGTGATATTAGATCTGCTGACTTATGAATTCTCACGCTTTGCAAGGAGTGATTAATTTTGTACATTACATTTCTTATAAGCTACTTAATCTATATTTACATTTAAAAACATTTCATCATCATCGTCTTGTATAAATTCTCTATATAAATTTAAATTTGGTGATGATGATGAGGTTGATGGAGAATTTAATTTATAATGTCTCCATGCATATGTATTGATACCATTTTCTTTAATATATCTCTTAACATCTAAATAACTTAATATTAGTTTACTAATATTTTGTGTATAAATTTGATGTACCATAGATCTAAATATATACATTGTGTCATAATATAATTTTTTCTCTAATAAACATTTTCTAAAGTCATTTACACTTAATTTTTAAGTTACACATTGTTAACACCTTTAATTTTTTAATTTCCGTATCAACTCTATCAATTTTTACTGAATACATTTTAGCTCTTAAGCCAATGAATTCTTTAATATTTTTACCATTACACTCATTCTTCATTTTCCCTAATAATTTTTTTTATTAATTTTCGGAAAATTATATGGATTGTCTTTTGAATATGCAGATGTATCAAAATGTGTACTAATATCATTTTTTATATAACTATATAGATCAACTGTTTTAATGTCGTAAATAAAGGAATCAGTATCCGTATAATTGAGTTGAAGGTTTTCACAATATTTAGGTTTTATATAATCATAATGAAAGATATACATTTTCCATTTGGATATTTCTAAAACTGAAAAATCAATATAATTTGGTTTATTATATTCAGTTTTAGTTCTATTCATTTGGATGGCATGCATATTTTCATGAATTTTGAGTGAACTATGGAAATTAGGTTTAGCAATAAGAGCTCTAGCACCTAATCTTTTACCTCTACTCTCCCATCCACATACTATTTTAATGTCTTTCCTCTTATCAACATTTTCCATATACAGCATTATTTAACAATTTGAAGAAATTTTGTTCAAATGAATTTTTAGCTAGTGTTCTATGATGATTATTCAAATCAATATATTTCTTTAACCAATCAGACTGACTAAACTCAAGAATTCTATGATTTTTTTTCAAAATCAGACCATGCTGTAAGCATTGTTGTAGATTTCTATAATGTATAATATAGTTTTTCTTATTATTTAGATCTGTTATTAATTTTCGCTGTTTCATGCTTTCAATTTTCTGTAATGTCGATGGATATTCTTCTATTCTTCTACTTCTAATATATAACCCAATGGAGAATCTTCTTCTGTATTATTGACATTAAAATTTTCAAAATGTTCAACCCATTTAAAATTTTTATATGGAAGGTATTTTGACATTGCATAACCATATAAATTATTTACATCTAAATATATTATATAATTTGATTCCCTGTTAGAATCATAATCACTAATATATTTATTATTAGCTATTGAATGTCTGTTAGAACATTGAACAATACCCCCTGACACATCGAAGAACAAAATTATATACATTAATATCACTTAACAACTCTAATTCTATTTCAGTTGTTTTCAACATTGCATCCCAGGATAGACCAGGAGTAGTATAATATTGAAAGGGATCTAAATTATAAATGTTTTACATACTTGTCGAAAATTTTCAAATACATCACAGAGCAAAAGAACGTCTCCTTTAAATATAAAAGTAAATAATTCTTTAATGTTAAACATTTAAATGTCCCATACTTTTTGAGCATGTTTATAATCCTCTACACTACACGACTCGTTACTTAATTTATTAAAGAAAACTGAAATGGGAGGTAATTGAGTTTCATTTTCAGAATCTAAATAGTCGTACGGAAAAACACCTTTACGTTTCATTAAATTGAATTCTTCATCATTTGAATAGTTTGATTTTACTATTTTTAAATCGTTGTCGGTTAAAAAATTTGCTAATTTCTCTAAACTAAATGAATCTAGAAAACGGAACTCAATAGTTTGTTTTTCATTTAAAGTAATCCTTTTTGATATGGATACATAAAGTTCCTTATTTAAAGGTATAATATTTATATCACCTTCACTAGATGAAAGCTCTCTAACAATTGTATATTAATTGATTCTAGAATACATTCAAAATCAAAATAAACAACAAAAGGCACATCCAATTGTTTTTTGAAATTTTTATAACTAAGCATACTATTTTCTATACTAGGTATTTTAGTTGCCATCTAATTACATTATTTGTTATGATTTTCCAGAGATGTCTCATTTTGAAAATGTATTAGACATGTATTACATGTTCATGTTTTGTTAATTGACTTTTAATTAATCTGTAAAATTTAATTAGTGAAAGTTTTCAACTATGACCTATATATAAAGTTGTTTAACTTGTGAAATAACGAGTGTTATTTTAGGCAAACTCTCTTGTGGTTGATTGGTAAATAGGGGTTGAAAGCAAGTGTACCAAACGTCCAAAGAGAGTTGCAATTATAATTACGCGATGTAATTATAATTAGGGTTAAATGGGAGAGACAACAAAAGAATTAGTAATATTCTTTTTTATAAAGTAAAATATGGGGAATCTTACCTTTTGTATATATGTACTCTGTGATGTATAGACCCAAGTAGGAGAGAGAATGTGTTTTTTGGTTTCGATGTTAATTTCAATGTAGTTTGTATGTGTTTATTTACAATAGATGATTTTAATGTGATAAATATGTATATTTCAATTATGAAAGTAAAAATTAATATTGTTTGAGAAATATTAATGATGTTGGTTTCAAATACAAAAAAGAAATGATTTTACAAATGATTTTACCTTTAAGGAAATTTCAGATTTCATCTATACAGATAATAGATATTCCTTTAGAACTTAAAAACTAGTGTTGGTAAACGCATATATATTAAATTCAGTTAGATAATTCAAAGGTTTGAAATTCATTTATAGTAATTTAAGAAACAGTTTAAAATTCAATATTAAAAATTAGTAGTAGTAAAAAGTTTATTGTCCAAATTGTTATTTGGACAACTTGATAAATTTTTAATCCATACATAATGGTATTTTTTACCATCTTCCAACAACAGCAAGTTAATGTGTTTAGATTTTTCCTGTTGGGAAGAATAATATGGACCGACTATATTATTCTCATTATCTAATGCAAACACATTAACACTTATTTCCGGATTGTGGGTCTCAAATACTTTTATCTGATTAACTGTTAGCGGAAAGTTCAAGATCTTAAAATTTAATTCAATATTATTTTTTAGTCTTATGATTTCATCTTCTATATTAGCAACAATATAGGACGTTATTCTATATGAATGGTCTTCAATTGGATATAATGCTGATATTATTGCCCACTTGAAACAATACATATCATTATTTTGAACATTGATGCATGCAAACTTTCTCCGTATTTCCGGTGGGAGGGGATGTATTGGGAACCTTTTATACATTTATATTGATTAATGTTTATCTCAAGACGTGATATTTTAATTAATGTCCAACCGCTATCACGCTCCTGAAATTCACTCATCTTTTTAATTATAACATCACATTGCTCGTTGTAAGTATTAAGAATGTCATCTCTTGTTGAATATATACTAAGAATACTCATTTTAGTCTGATGCGACTTTATATCAATCTGCAATTATCTTCATCATCCTTATTCGCAAAACAGTTCCATGTTAAATTTTAAGCTTTCATATTTTTTAATCACATCACTTAATAATTTAATTATTTTGTCACTGATTTCCGTTAGAAAGTTTTCAGGTATAAAATTATTATTGTTATTTATTTATTTTTTTTTGTTTACGAGCTTGTAATGTGTTAAATAGATTTTTTAAACAGGAATGTTTCTGTTAATTTATACCAAAATTTTTTAATATGGAAGTTAACGACAGCGGCGGTTCTGCCAGTGAAGTTAATTCTGCAGTGTAAGCGTTTTTAATATTTTTGCTTCGTTTTTGCTTGCGTTTCCAATTACGAACAATTTGATGGGAAAATAATTATGCTGAATCAGCGTCTACATGTTGACGCAGCGTGATGATGCGACCAAAACAATAAAGTATATTGTTTTCTACACGCGCCAGACAGTATGTAATTCGATATTTTACATAAATAATTTTGTTCTCGCAATAACCACAAAAAAAAATTAATTATAAAAAAGAAATTGTTAATTACATTCCCCTTTGTTATAAAAGGACACAACCTCTCACCACCCCATTTTTTGATTTAAATAGACATGGGTATGGGTATTTTTCTACCCACTTCGCCATAAGCGTTTTCTAAAATAAAATTTTTTCTCTTTATTATATGACGGCTAAACAACATAGTTAAACTATATTTGAGAGTTTTATTGAAAATGAAATGGCATATTTTTTCATAGTCTTTCTGTGGATGAACACATTATCGCATATTATGGTCGCCATTCCCTAAAGATGTACATAAAGGGCAAGCCAATACGATTTGGCTACAAATACAGTGTGTTAGCTTCTATGGCAGGATATTGTTATTCCTTTATCCCATATGCTGGCGCTTCTGCTAATAATAATGCTGACTACGGCCTTGGAGAAAACGTGGTACTACGACTATTAGAGAATAGAGAATTAGAGAATTCAGATCCAAGCCAATATAATGTTACATTCGACAACTTTTTACAAGTCATATCTCGAAAAGGTTATTCTATAATCAGCGATTATTCTATAATTATCGTAATCGAGTACGCGAAAAAAGTGGTATTGGCCATTGCTCACTAACGTTATTGATTCAGCTACGGTAAACGCATGGAAACTACACTGCTTGTGCAGAGGATGTGAAGGTTTGTCACCTATGAGCCACCTCGATTTTCGGGTTAGCGTTGTTAAGCGTTGGTAAAAATTCGTGAAAATCGACGCCGTGATGGAAAAGTTGTCACAAATGCGCAGCAAATAGCAAAACGCACTGACAAATTTGACCAAATGTTTGGAAAAATTGGAAAAGGCGGTCGCTATGAACAATGGGGTGGGAAAACAGAGTACTTACTTTACTTACTTAATTGGCCATAACAACCCGTTTATCGGATTTCGGCCTGCCGCAACACATCCTTCCAGGCGCCTCTGCTTCGTGCGCGCCTACGCCAGTTGGTCACACCAATCGATGACAGGGCTTCCTCGATTTGGTCCTTCCAACTGATGCAAGGTCGTCCTCTTCGCCGACTTCCGCAGATTCCCGCATCAAATACCCGTCTTGCCGGCGCATCCTCCTCCATTCGAACGACATGGCCGAGCCAGCGCAGCCGCTGGATATTAATACGCTGTACAACGGCCATGTCGTTGAGGAGCTCATACAGCTCACTGTTGTATCGGATACGGAAATCATCGCCAACTCGCACTGGATCGAAGATCTTGCGCAGTACTTTTCTCTCGAACACTCTCAAGGCCGCTGCATCTGTACTTAATAGGGTCCATGCCTCTGCGCCATAAACAAGCACGGGTAGGATGAGTGTCTTGTAGAGTGTTAGTTTTGTCGTACGAGAGAGGTCTCTGCTACTCAATTGCCTATTGAGACCATAGTAGCACCTGTTGGCAAGAGTGATCCTGCGCTTGAAAACAGAGTACGGTTGTACAAAATACGGTTTGAATGTGCATCCAAGGGATTGTTTTGTACAATTTTATGTTCTCAAAAATATAGAAAAAATAAAGAAAAATAAATGATTTGAAATTTCTATTTGAAATTAGTTTTCATAAGTTTTATAATAAAATGAATTGAAGTCGCAGTAGTCTAGTAGGTAGTGTGTTGGTTATTAGACGAAAGGCCACGGTTCAAACATCAAAACGAAATATGAAAAAATATTTTTTCGACGACTTCTTCTCAGCATATTTCTGGCAAAAACTCGGTGAGAAAATGCAGTTGCCATGAAGAGTGGCTCCAAAAATCTGTGTTTCGGAGTCGACTTTAAACTGTAGGTCCCGCCATTCATATATAAAGTTAATACATATATAAAATTAACACATAACATGAGTAGTGTGAGAATCTAGGCCGTAATATTGACTAAAAGGTTGGAATAGCCAATTATGTATGTATGTATTGTTTTTTAAGATTTCATACCAATGCCTAAGTGGGTCTTTTTAAACCCATGTCATTTAATCGCAGTAATTAGACCAATTCTAGTAAAGGTAAATAAAAGTAAAAGAATATCATCCACACATATTCCGCAGAAGTTCTTCCTACAAAATTATATAATAACTTGCATGGATTAGATTGGAATAATGTATAGTCTACAATGAAAGACTTAATAGAATATCTAATACTAACTATAAAAAGGGAAGAAGAAGAAGAATATCCTATTATATATGTTAAAGGATATGAAAAAGTTAGATGGTTAAGAGAACTACTTCGAAAAGAAATACAAATATATATAATTAATTTAGATTATTGGAATTGTCCGAACATAAAAACTTTGTATGAAGATAATCCAAATATAAAGATTTGTGAAAATCATAATAATTTTAATCATACATGTGCTGAAAAGAATGCAATTTTACTTAGAAATTTTGTTAAAAAGAGAAAACATTGTTAATCAATAAAACCTTTGAAGTTGTTAATTTTATTTTTAGTTGATCTTTACTCTTAAACAGTATGCATAAAGTGTATCAAAAATTTTAACTAAAAAATGTTGTTATCAGCTGAATAGGAAAACTATTAACAAAACATAGTAATCAGATTGATAAAGAACATATAGATTTATTTATGAAACTTATAAATGAATTAAGAACTTATAATTATGTAAATTATCCATTTATATGTTCTAATAATACAATACATAGATCTGACTGTGAAAATACTTATTGACAATCTTTCAACATTTGTCGATGTCAAACATTCTATACACAATATTTGTTAACGCTTAAGCTTTTAAATCTTTATAAACGTATTTTTAAATTTGAACCTGTAAAAATCTGAAAGAAATAATAAATTTCTATTATGTATTGAAATGTAAAAACTGTAGATTTAATAAAATTTAATTATAATTATAAGAAATGTATTTAGTACAAGTTTTAGAATAATATTTTTTCTATTTTTTCCCAATAAAAATTTAATTATAAGAAATGTATTTAGTAGAAGTTTTAGAATAATATTTTTTTCTATTTTTTCCCAATAAAAATATTAATTTAAAAATAAAACAAATTAAACATTTTTTTATTTCAACATTAATCACACCTATGTATATATATGCAAAGCGTGAGAATTCATACGTCAGCAGATCTAATATCACAATGAAAAATATTTTAAATATTTTTGTATACACGTGCCAGACAATATATAAACTGATATGCGTTTTGCATTGAATAAACTAAACAACCGGTATAAACGCATCACAATCATCCTACATAACCCTACATCACTCTCCCTAACAAATGTTACATACCTTAAATATATTTAGCTCATTTTTCAAAACAAAAATATGAAACTCTAAAACAACCGGCATAAGCGCATCACAATCATCCTACATAACCCTACATCACTCTCCCTAACAAATGTTACATACCTATCACTCAACCAACTATAACAATATTCACAATACATGTTACAAACCTATCAACTAAACGACCATTACCGACTGTAGCACCTCTATACTTCACTACTTAAGTGTACTTCGATCCACTCTGGAACCCAGTTGGAGTTCATGACTAAAGGTTACCCTAATATCGTGGGAAGACTATTTCGGATTGATGTCATGCTTGATCTTTTCGAATCGTCGGACCCCGTATATTTTCATACCCCCTTGGCTCGGGCCCATTTCTCTTCTCCACCTCCAAATCTACCGTGAATGTGCCACACTATATTTTTCAAACCTATTGACTAACCGACCATGACCGGCTGTAGCGTAGGGCTGATCCCAAATTTGTATGGAAAAAGTGGCCCCGAACATACATAAACATACTACTAATTCCCATAAAGATCAGTATTTCGTGTTGAGAGAAAAACAGTGGACCACATGTGCAACAATAATAGAGAATGCATTTCTATGCCCACAAATGCAATCAAAATTTACTGCAAACGCTGACAAATGCTTATGCGAGCTGTCAGTTCTTAATTTTAACAATCAAACGAGTTTTAACATTATTCATGTTGCTGATAAAACATCGCTTACAAAGTTAGAATACAGCAATCAATGGCTTTACACTATGCAGCAGCCGTCCTGAATAAACGCTGTATGTGGGCAAGACAAATCCCAGCTAACCCTGAAAGGATCTGGCCTCCTAAAAATAATCGCCGGATTGTACAATTAGGATCAACTCAATCATCATCAAAGGCCATCAAACTGTCTCCGCATCTATTCAAACATCATACACCGCAATGAGCAATATAAGTACCATCAGTTAACCAGCCGGGGTTCGAACTGCAAGAATTCACAACAAGATCTATTTCGACCAAATTAAAAATATCTCCGAAATTCAAAATAAATTATACCAAAGGGTATCTGCTGAACTTCCATCACAAATTAAACACATTAAATATCACCACGGGACCTATGCTGCTCTCGTTCTCGTAATCATAATATCCTGAGGATCACCTGGAAAAGGGCACATTGCAAGGGAATTAAAACAAATCAACAAGTTCCACGTCCAGCTGTATGTCAACATATACGCCAGAATTTGAAGTATCAGTAGTTTAAGCCTTTAATTCTAAGATATGTGAAGGGCAATTTAAGGTTGTCACATTTTTAATTTTGTTGAGCATGACTCAACGGCGGGGTACATGTTCAGACCTTCACAATGAATTTCTTTCATATGTCCGCATGTATAAATGGAGAAACATACTTGCGTACATATGCTTGCACGAAATTAGGTGAACAACCTTTGTTTATGCTCAATTAATTAGTTGCCAATTCAAACACATAAATTTGAACTGTAACTTGAAGGTAAAAGACAATATTTTTATTACTGAACTACTGTTAATTTTTTATTGAACTATTTATACTACTTAAACTTAACAATAATGCTAAATCAACAAAATAATTTTAATGTAACAAAATATTCTTATTGCTAAAAGTTCATTAAATTAACCAATCAAAACGTTTTTAAATAAAATTAATTTTATTGCAATTTGATACATAAGCTGATACTAATAATTCCCCATGTGTAGACCATTATACTAATTATAATAGTGGTATTCACATTAAGTACAAACATTCTCCCCCACGTTGAACGGATGTCATGGGGCTTAGCTTCAGCCTACCATGGGGGTCAGTAGGTGGCGGATAACTGGACGGCCTATCTCAGGTAGGCTAGCTGCGAATAACCAATAAGCAGTCCCCGACCAAAAGCGGCAGATACGGAGGCGTACTACAAAAAGGTACAAGTGACCGAAGACGTTATCTGCGACATGGCGAATCGATGCCGCCATTAACTAGGAATCATCCCACAGGGGGTTCCCTCAAGAGATGGGAAAATAGGAGAGTAACGACTCCGTGGTTCCCTCAGTTACACCGAAGCGGCGGACTACGACGCCCTTGATTGGGGCATTAGAACCGAGCCCGGTAAGGTTCTAATTATGGTATACCGGAAAGTGGATTTGAATTGGTGATATAGGCTGACGATGACAGTATTCCGGCACTTTAGTAGGCGGTGTGATAGCTGGCTGAAATGGCAGTCGGGCTAATGCTGTCATTGCCCCCGCCCCGTTAAAATGATGACAAGACTGTCGGTACGTTCCTGATTTATCACCGTTAAGTTGGTGTTGTAGGACCAGATGCGAATCCCTGGTTTACGTCGACCTGGCTCTGAACACGTATTCCCATGAGGTTATGTGTCAACCCTGGCGTGGCCTCCCTGCTTACGCATAGATAACCACGGGGTCTCTTGTGACGACTACAACAATGGATTAGGACAGCGGCCGAGAGTTGGGGCCCAATTAAAATGACGAACAAGAATAAAACTACGAATAAATCTACGAGTTCATGTGAGACGAACGCTTTGGAGCTAAATGCTTTTGGGCAGAGCTCGAAAATACAGAGGTCTCCGGTGCGAAATCGGGAAATAAGCCCGTTTGGACAGAGCACGCGAACTCCGAGATCCCCAGTTAACGGGAAGGATTCGGAATTAGTGGTCATGAGATCGGAACCGTCGCGAGGCGACACGAAGTCAACGGCCAGTGGTGTTTTGGTCAACTCGGCGACCAAATCAGGAATCTGATTGAAATGTTAGAGGATGGGAAAAGGAGGTCAATCCATCAGCCGATGAGGGATGCGATTGACTCTATCAAAACCCTATACGACCTGTACGCAAGCGAGCTGCAGGGGCAAACTACCAATGCGACTGACCGCAGTAGTTCTGCTACACAAACATCGCCTTTGTTGAGGAACCAGTAGGCGAAGAGGAAACATGAGGAGACTTCTGAAATTCCTGCGCCAAAAAGGAGAACTCCGAATCCTGCACCAAGGGCTCCAACGAGGGAAACTACAGATGTGACATTGAGCCGGCATGAGGATACTAAGGTAGTAAGTGAAGAACCAGGGTGGCAGAAAGTCACGAAAAGAAAAGAAGAAGAAGAAACCACAGGAGAAGAAACCGAAGCCGGATGCGATCGTGATAGCGATGAAAGATAACACGTCGTATGCCGACATTTTGAGGAGAGTTAAAACGGACCCTAAGCTTTGTGAATTAGGAGAAAATGTGACCAAAATTCGGAGAACCGTCAAGGGTGGCTTACTACTCCAACTAAGCAGGAGCGGGGAGCCCACGGAGAACTTTAGGGGAGCCATTGGAGAGCTCTTAGGACATAGCGCGTCCGTCCGCACTCTGAAGGATATGAGGACAATTGAGATCAAGGACATCGACGAGATCACGGAAAAGGAGGATGTATATGAGGCTTTACGGAAGATTCAAGCCCTCGAGACTTTCGGTAAGCCGGACGTAGTTGCCCTTAGGAGGGCATATGGTGGGACGCAAACTGCCACAGTGAGCCTTCACGCGGACGCTGCAGCTATTCTCCTGAAGGAAGGAAGAATTAGGATCGGCTGGGTCATATGCAGGATTCGCGAGAGAAACATACCGACGAAACGCTTCCGGTGCTTGCAGTTTGGGCACATGGCTCGTCAGATTAGGAGTAAGGTTGACCGCTCTGGAACTTGCCGTAAGTGCGGACAGGAGGGGCATATTGCAAGAAATTGCGAAAGGGAACCTCTTTGCATGTTCTGCAAAGTGGACGACCCGAAATCCGCCAACCATATCGCGGGGAGCGGAAAGTGTCCGCAATTTCTTAGCGCTCTTAAATCACGTTCTAGGAGATGAGGTTAATACAGATTAATCTGAACCATTGCGAAGCAGCCCAGGACCTATTGGTCCAGAGGGTAAAGGAGGAGAATATCGATGTCGCAATCATAAGCGAACCTTATAGGATTCCGAGGAATAGTACTTGGATCACGGACGGATCTAGTACTGCGGCTATATGGATTTGTGGTTCATTACCCTTCCAGCAAACCTATGCGCGGGACATTGGTTTCGTTATGGCCAGGATAAAGGGAGTTTTCGTCTACAGCTGTTACGCTCCCCGAGGTGGTCAATGGATGACTTCCAACATATGCTGGAGATGCTGGCGTCACACGTGCGCTTGAACACCCCCGTTATTATAGGAGGAGACCGAATGGGGTAGTAGATATACTAACGCCAGGGGTCGCTGCCTCTTGGAAACGTTCGCTTCCCGTCCTGTGGCGCTGATGAATGACGGAAGAGAAAGCACATTTAGGAGAGCTGGATCGAGCTCAATAATATATTTGTCGTTTGTGAGCGATGGCCTTGTTTCGCGGACCGCGTGGAGGCTAACTGAGGACTTCACGAATAGTGACCATCAGGCAATCGTGATGACGGTTACTGGGCGCAACACGAGAGGAAACGGATTGCCGAAGTTTACAGGACCTAAATGGAAGGACTCCCGCTTTGACGAGGAGACGTATAGATTGATGTTGTCGTCTTTTCATACGACTGGCAGCACGGTCGAAGAATTAGTGAGCGGCGTATACGAAATGCTCAACACTGCATGTGATGCTGCTATGCCTAGGAGAACTGTGTGTGGGGGACGTTCCCCCTGCTACTGGTGGAATGACGAGATTCGAAGACTGCGGTCGGCATACTTTGGAGCGAGAAGACGGGCCCAGCGCACGAGAGGAAGACCGACATGGGAAGCCGAACGGGCTTCCTATGAGGATCTAAGGCAACAACTTAGAAGAGCCATTAAAAGGAGCAAGAAACTATCCTTTCAGCGGATATGCCAGGAAGCTGACATCAATCATTTTGGGACGGCGTACAGAGTCGTCTGCAAGAGAATCGGCGCTCGAGAACAGCCTAAACTAGGTTGT
Organism: Sarcophaga variegata; assembly: GCA_932273835.1. Lineage (NCBI taxonomy): Eukaryota > Metazoa > Arthropoda > Insecta > Diptera > Sarcophagidae > Sarcophaga > Sarcophaga variegata. The sequence continues at coordinate 57,158,504 of OW026359.1, forward strand.
CCCGTTTTGCTACGGGAGATCATTGGTACATTATTCCCACGGGGCCAGCCCTACACTTTTATAAGTAGGGAGCCGGAAGCCATTCATACCATACCCGAGGTAACAGGAGAGGAGGTACTCGCAGCATGCACTGGAATAGGAGATAGGAAGACACCGGGGCCAGACGGAATCCCAAATAGGGCACTTAAGGTGGCTATCCGGCTCAGACCGGATATGTTCGCCAAGGTGTTCCACAAGTGCTTCGTCGAGGGTGTTTTTCCACGTAGATGGAAGAAGCAGAAATTGGTTCTCATTCCAAAACCTGGCAAACCACCAGGGGAACCATCGTCGTATCGGCCCATCTGTCTACTTGACACGATGGGAAAAATACTGGAGAGGATAATATACAATCGACTACTGACGTGTGCCGAGGCAGGAGGAGCTCTCTCGGACCTGCAATACGGATTTAGGAAAGGACGGTCCACTATTGACGCGATAAGAAGAGTGGTCGACATTGCAAGATATGCAATAGAGGGCGAAAGATGGAGATTTGGCACCAAGGAATATTGCGCGGTTATCACACTTGACGTTAGAAACGCGTTCAACTCAGCGAATTGGGGGCGGATTATGAGAGCCCTCTTTAACATCGCCACGCCGCCATACTTAATGGAGATACTGAACAATTACTTTCAGGACAGGAAGGTAATATACATAACGGATGAAGGAGAGCAGGAATACGCAGTAACGGCGGGTGTACCGCAGGGCTCTGTACTTAAGCTACTACTATGTAACATTATGTACGATGGAGTACTTCGATTGCGATTGCCGAACGGGACTACAATTGTGGGCTTTGCAGATGACATAGCCATAGTCTCGGTAGCTAAGACGGTAAGGGAAATAGAGGAGAAAACGAACACAGCGATTCGAAAGGTTGGAGCATGGCTGGATGAAACAGGTTTGAAACTTGCTGCGCATAAAACGGAGGCCGTCTTGATAAGCAGCCGGAAGATAGTGGAGAAGATGGAAGTGACCGTTGGAGGCACAAGGATCGAATTGAAGAGGGCTATAAAATACCTGGGAGTGATTATCGACGACAGGTTGAACTTCAAGGAGCACGTGAAATACATCGGCGAAAAAGCATCTGTAACACAGGGAGCACTGGCGAGGATGATGCCAAATATTGGAGGACCAGGTCCATTCAAAAGGAGGATAATTTCGGCGGTAATAACGTCGATAATGCTGTATGCTTGCCCAATATGGTCGGAGGCACTCTCCGTGGGGACGCCAAGGAGGATACTGTCCTCGGTGTATCGTCTAAGTGCGATTAGACGGATAAGTGGCTTCAGGACAGTGTCTGATGAAGCGGTATTGGTGTTGGCAAAGACAATACCAATAGACATATTGGCGCATGAGATGAGGAGGATATACCTTCGCCGTCTCGAGCACCCGGGACGAATAGCAGCTATAAAAGCGGAGGAACGTATGACTTCTATGCACAAATGGCAGTCACGATGGGAAAGCAGTTTAAAGGGAAGATGGACATTTCGCCTTATCCCTGATGTAACCCTTTGTATGAATAACAAACATTGCGAGCTGAACTACTACGTGGCTCAGTTCCTAACTGGTCATGGGTGCTTCAGGAAGTACCTGTACAGATTTGGTCATGACACTTCCCCTATATGCCCAAACTGTGTAGATGAGGAGGAAGATGCGGAGCATATTCTAATATGCTGTCCCAGATTTAGATGGCCCGGGGAAACGAGTTTAGGACCAAACCGGCTAATGGAAGAGCTGTTGATTCGTATGATTCTATGGAGTCAATATAGCCAGAGAATGGCTGAAGTTTTGATTGTACTCCGAAGACTGGAGGAACAGAGGCGAAATTTGAATTAACGAGATAAAGCTTTCAAGCTAACCAGCTCTCCGCGAAGTAATACCTTACGGCAGTCCCGCGGAGGGAGAGTGGTTGAAGTGTGTAGGGGGTGGGTTTAGTACGTAGGCACCAGTGATGGTGCACTCTTTTGTTGGAACAAAAGTGTCTTTCGAAGATTCCCACCTCCGACTCAAGACAAAATAAAAAACGTTGAACGGATGTTCAACCAAATGAGGATGTGTGGTTAAGCTGAATAAGCCGTTGTGCTGGACTAAATATCTAGCATTAATTGACGTAGCATGGGTGTAGGAGTCCTGTTGTTGGCTTCTGGTCTAACTGATTGATTGAAGTTCGATAGTTTCTTCAGCATTTTCAATAGCTACCGTTGGTCTTTGTTGTCTACTTGGACTTCTGCGTGTTTTAGCAATTATGATGAGTGTCACCAGACTTAAGAAAAGTGCAAGGTACCCAATCGCATTGTTGTGTAGTTGGTGGGACTTAAATTTGTTGAGTAATTGTTTGTAATGTTTTCTTCCTTCAGAGTTTTTTGCAAGTTTGAGAGCTCGTTCATATTCTTGGCATATATTTTTTCCAGATTTATTGAGGTTGTTATTGTTGTGAATGGATACTGTAATATTATTAGGCAACGATAACTCTGAGATTTTTCCAAGACTTGTATATGAGGATCTTATTGTGCTTGATATAGCTTGTCGTCCGTTCATAGTAATATAGTCATGTTTGAGGATGCATTCTGGATCTAGCGTGAGCAGACCGGAGCCCTTCAATGATATGGGAATGTTTTCCCTATTGCAAACAGCGGTGGCTTTTGAGGATTTTGGACTGGCATATATCCATTTCGCGTCAGTTTTCTCCAGAATATAAATTGGTGTTGTTTTGTTGCTGTATAAATTAGTTTCACACGTACACGAATTTGGATATTGGAGCAAACAAAAACACCTTGTTCTATTATGTCACAGGAGCTGAACTTGGAACTGGTAAAAGGAATGTATGCGTTTATGCCCAGAAAAGTAGTACATGGTTTAATGGCTATCATTGTATTATTCATCAGGTTAGAGACCGGAATCAAGTGAAATACATTGAATTTTTCATGTTCGACCAATGGTAGGGTTATTTTAAAGATGGCGTGTTGTTGCGTTAGTGTTCCCTTTACTCTCATAATTTTAAAAAATTTAAGCAAATTCGATTTTTGTGATAGTGGAAGAATCAGCGATTGTGGTGAATGGAGTATGATCTGGTTAACTTCAATTTGTAATTGTTCTGGGGTGAGTAACCATGGACTGATTTTTTCATGACGCGTGTCCATAAGTGTGCTAAAGATTGCTGCCTGTATTTTTTAATACTATTTGCAATTAGAGTTAATTCAAGAACCGCGGAATTAAACAAATGGTTGAGTTGGAATTGTAATAATACGTCGTTAATATCATGTATTTTCTCGGCATATATTTTGATTTCCTGCTCCAGTCGTTCAAATCTTGCTTTAGATGTTACTTGATTCTGACATATAATATTTAATGTTGAATCAACAATTGATGTTTAATTTTTTAACAATTTAAGCAAATACGATTAATTTTCATTGACTTGTTTTATTGTATCAGACATATGTTCAGCGTATTCCAGGAATCCAGGAAGCCAAATAATAAATGAGCAACATTACCAACTATATCCAGTGTACCCCTTTTGCTTCGCAATAATTGGTTATCTAGTTGTAACTCATTTTCCATTTGTTTGAAGTGATCAATCGTATGATGTATTGTGTTGTAGCATCTTACAGATGATTTGTATTGATCTCGTCCCATTGACAAGGATTGATGTTTCGGACCAATAAGCAGCTAGATCGTAGTATACGAACAGATTCCATTCGGTAGTTGAAATAGCGGCTGTTCCAATTTATTCGAAATGGATTCCGAACTTTGATCCGAACCTTTTATTTTTGACTGGAAATCCATATGCTAATGGTAATAGTAATAGTGTAGTAAGTAACGCAAGTGTTATATGGTTTGTTGGTATTTTAATTCTCTTGGCCTTAGGTTCATCATTGGAACTTTTGATATTGCCATTCTTATTCTCAGTGGGGATAGTAACTTCAGGATCTTGTTCTATGGGTAGTAAGGCGAGTCGATGAATTGGACGTTTAAATGTTCCTGATGCGGTTTTTACTTCTGCGACTCTTGCTGCACCGTCATCACCAGTATTGACTTGAGTAATTCTTCCCAATGGCCATTTCATAATAGGTATGTTATCTCCTTTTATAATAACCATGTCTCCAACCTTAATATTACCAAATTATCTCTGCCATTTGCTGCGTTGTTGTAGTTCATTTAAGTATTCTGTAGACCATCTGTCCCAAAATTCCTTTTTGAGATGGGATACCAATTTCCAATGAGATAAAACTGATATTTTTGGTAGTTGCGCCTTGCTATCGGCTTGTGAGGTAAGTGGTTCGACAATAAGGAAATGGCCGGGAGTTAATGTTTCAAGGTTATTTGGATCATTTGTTATTGGTGTTAGTGGACGAGAGTTAAGTATAGCTTCAATTTCTACTATAATCGTTTCCAATTCTTCTTTGGTTAGAGATGCATTTGCGACATTCCGAAATAAAAGATGCTTCGCTGATTTTACGGATGCCTCTCATAAACCTCCAAAATGTGGTGCTCTCGGTGGAATGAAATGAAAATGTATTCCTTTTGAACTAGAAGCGGAAATAATTGACGATTGCGCTTTAGAAGAGTAAATGCTATCATCTAGTTCTGTTAACTGATTTTTTGCTCCAATAAAATTCGTAGCGTTGTCAGATAAATCGTTTCAAAGCGCCAATAAAAGCATCTGTTGACAAGTCTGAAACCAGTTCAAGATGAACTGCCTTTGTAGAGAAGCAGCAGAATACCGCAATATATGCCTTTGTTGGTCGTTTGCCTCTTATCCTATAGTGAATCCAGAACGGTCCACAATAATCTACACCAGTGTTGATAAAAGGGCGTGCTGGGGTAACCCGAGTCTGTGGAAGATTTCCCATAATTTGTTGACATAATTGTGGTCGAGCCTTTGTACATCTTACGCATTTCTGTGCTGTTGCTCGCGCCATTATTTCACCTTTTATTGGCCAAAATCGTTGTCTGATTGTCTTCAAAAGTGCTTGTGGTCCACAATGACTATTTTCTTCGTGAATCATGGATTTTTGGATGGATGTTTAGCATCGTACGATAGCAATGACGCTTCCAATCGTCCTCCCACCCGTATTATGTCTGAACCATCTATAAATGGACAAAGTCTTATGTTAGAGCTTTTTCTGTCGACTTCTCTGTTCTTTGGAAGTTGATTTATTTCTGAAGAAAAGTCGGACCTTTGAATCGTTTTTATGATTAAGGATAGTGCATCGTCCAGCTAAGTTGGAATTAATGCCTTACATGTTGGACGTTCTTCCTTTTTTATTCTTGTGTTTCTGATGAATCTAAGCATGTATCCTAGTGTCCTTTGAAGAGTTCTGAATGAGTTTTTATGCGGAATCTTGTAAACAAAATCATCATTGGAGCAACTGGCTGCTGTAATGACGGTTGTCTTCTTTCTCTCTTTGTCATTTGGAATAAGTCGATGCGAGAATTCAGGTGGCCAATTTTGTTCTTTTCCGTGCAAAAACAACGGCCCATGGAACCATAAACTGCATTCGGCGAGTTTTGTTGCCGACAGTCCTCTGGAGAGTATATCAGCTAGATTGTCCTTGGAACCGACATGGCGCCATTTTTTGGACAATGTTAATGATCGTATTTTGGAAACTCCATTAGCTACAAATGTGTGGTACAATGAGGATTAAGCATTTATCCAAAATAGCACTATTTCGGAATCCATAAAAACATAGGTAAATTTCTAATCTGAAGATCAGTTTCAATTCTGTGTCCAAGTTGAGCAGCCATGACTGCAACACATAACTCTAGACGTGGTAAAGTCTGTTGTTTTAATGGAGCGACCCGTGTCTTGGCACAGAGTAATTGTGCAAAAACTCTTCTGTCTTTAAGAGTTGCTCGTTTATAGGCAACTGCACCGTACGCTTTTTCGGAAGCATCTGAGAATATGTGTAATTGTGTATTTGCTGGAAGATTCCCATTAAAGATGTGTCGAGGAATTTTGAAATTGTTTAAGCTGTTTAAGTCATTTCTGAATTTAGTCCAATTTTCATGAAGACCTTTAGGTAATGGTTCATCCCACTATAGTTTTAGCTGCCATAATTTTTTAATAAAAATCTTTTCCTTCACAACAACGGGTGCTAGTAGCCCGAGAGGATCAAATAATTTAGCCAGATCTGAGGTTGATGTACGTTTTGAAACCGTATTTAAATTATTAGCTTTGACCTTAATGCAAAATTGGTCTCTTGGTAAACCTAATGTTTTTACTGTGTTGGTGTTTTTACTGCTGAAATCTAAATCCACTTCCTGATCACTGAATGGAATATCTTTCAGTAGCAGAGGATGATTTGCACACCATTTTTTCAAATTAAAGCCATGGCTTTTTAAAAATAAAATTCTTGCTGTATCGCAAGTGCAAGTGAGACTGTCTGAACCACAAACGCCATCGTCTTCGTAAAAATTGTGTTTGAGCATTTGTGAGCCATAGTTTATGAAATTTTCATCTGCCAATTTTTGTAAACATCTTGTGGCAAGATACGGCGCTGCGCGTGTCCCATATGTAACCGTGTTGAGTTTGTAGTAACTAATGGGAAGCGATAGATCTTCTCTACAAATAATTAATTGATATTTTTGATCATCGGGATGCATTACAATTTGCCTGTACATTTTTTCAATGTCAGTGGTAAAGTCAAATTTTGGTAGTCGAAAACGCAGCAAAATAGAGAATAGTTCACTTTGCACAGTTGGCCCTGTATACATCAAATCATTTAACGAATGGCCTGATGATGTTTTTGCTGATGCGTCAAAGACGACCCTTAGTTTTGTTGTGGTACTATCTGGTTTGAAAATGCAATGGTGGGGAATAAAATATTTGGGGTCCAATACGGCATCAATATCAATCCTTTCCTTATGTCCTAACTGTTCATATTCTTGCATAAATCGTATGTATTGAGCTCGTATGTCTTTCTTTTGCAGAAGTGGACGTTCGAGACTCATAAATCTGTTGTACGCCATTGTTTTGGATTCCCCCAATGCTGTTGGGTTTTCTCGAAAAGGGAGACTGGCTACAAAGCGGCCATCTGCATTGGTGTTTACATGTTGGATAGAATATGATTCACAATCTTTTTCTGACGGCGACAGACCTTTTTTGTTGTCTTCAATCTCGTCCATTTTCCAAAGATGTTCAATGGTTTCTTCGAGCGAGGTGTCTTCCAATACTGCACATGTTAGCGCTTCTAGAGGTTTAGACACTCGATTTTTTCCAACTGCTCCGCCTACAATCCAGCTCAATTGCGTGTTTTGGAGTGTTGGTAGATTGTCCCCAAGATGTATTGTTCCACTTTGAGTCAATCTATAGTAGAATTCTGCCCCAAGGAGCACATCTATTCTTTCTTGTTGAACCTGATGGTTTGAATCTTTATTTTGCTGTGGAAAGTTTTCTGCTGATGGCCTTTTATGTTTTTGAATATTGTCAATTTTGCTGACTTGTAATTTTTTATTTGTTTTTATTTTGCTGGATTTATGCATTTTCCCTTATTTTTGATTTTAACACCTAATTCAAATTATGATAAAAGAAAAACTTTGAACTGCTGATTAAGTTTCAAGTTTTGCTTTTTTGTATTGCATTTATCTGGGGTTTCATTTTTCCTGGAATGTTTTGCACATGTGGGCAAATGCATAAGTCCAGAGAACTTTTTTATATTATTAATAAATACTTTAAGAATAATTTGTTGCTATTCAGCAACAAAATATAAATTAAATATAATATAAATATAAATATTTAAATAAAATAAATTAAATATTGCAATTTGGCAATAAATTTGTATTTAAGACTAGAATTGATAAAAATAGAGTGAAACAATTGGTTAACAAAAGACAACGATTGTTTTATTTTCCAATCCTCCGCAATAACCAAGTTTAAGTGCTTGTGTTATTCCACCACTATAACCAAGTTTAAGTGCTTGCGTTATGTGGATAATTGTCCCGGTGATTCCACCCGAACAAAGCAACATTCTTTTTGGTTGTCCCGGTGATTCCGCCCGCACAAATCAAAACCGACCAGCAAGTCAGCTGAGGCAATACATTCTGGTTGTCCCGGTGATTTCACCCGGACAAACCAAAACCGACCAGCAAATCAGCTGAGTTATAGGTAGAATGATCTTCCTTTTATCTTAACGCTCGCTTCACCTTTTTGTCCACTTATAATAATTAAAAACCAATGTTAAAATCCTGCCTTTAGTTAAAGGCAACTTGTAACAATGTTAACAAATTTCGGGTGGGAAAGAGACAATCTTTTTTGTGTTGAGCACGCGGCGCCACACTTTGAGTTGACATTCGTTTTCGTGACATTTACTTTGTTTTTTGAGATTTTCTTTATTTCTTTTCTATCTTTCTTGCGATACCGATTGAAAAGTTCGCAGTAGAATAAATAACATACAATTTCTTAATAAAATGAAAAAAATTAAATAAATTGAAGGGACAAAAATGTTAAAAATCTAATTTTATTCGTACAGGAGAGAGACTATCTCTACAGCGTGCGATCCAAGCAATACATGGACCGAATAAAAAAGGTACAAGACTTTAATGAAATAACAAATAATTTAGAAACGAAAATGTTTGGCGTGTAAATGGAAGAATTTAAAAAGTCAGTATATTACACAGTTGATACCAGAGGTCAGCAATGAGTATTCAAAACGATGCGTAGATTCGAATCATACTTATAATTTCTGATATTTATACGCATTCATACTTATTTTAATATTATACTCATACTACTTATATTCAAAGTTTGAAATACTCATGGTACTCATACTTAACAATACGCATGATGTTATTGATTTCGACTCTCCATGACTCATCGTATACATGAATCACAAAATAAGTATGATTCGCGTACGAACACTGCAATACTCACAAGAAGGTTGCGTGTTTGCTCTGCTTGCTGTCTTTGTCTGTTTTTATGTGTCTTTCTTCTTTCTTTGTAAATGCAACAACAACTAAGACTGTAAATTTTGAGGAATGATTCGAATCACTCGAATTATTTATAAGTATTATAAGTATTTTTCTAAATTTATGAATCTGAATGAGTAGGCGTATGAATCAAACATAGTTCGAATGTTATGAGTTTGATGTCAACGTTGTACTCATACTCATTGCAACTTGTACATACAAACCAAAGTTGTACTGAGTACGAATGAATCAGAGTAGTTGGATTTCAATACTGTTGACTCACTCATACTCAAAATTGCATGAGTACTCATGAGTAGCGAAAAAGCGATTCATTGCTGATCTCTGGTTGATACTAATAAAGAACTCCAAAAAAGCGGTATTGGAATGAGTAAACTCTACGTGCCAAAACTCTGGTGCTTCCAATTAAAATTAATTTTGGTTTTAACCTAGGTTTATAATTTTTAACAATTATTTATTTATGAAACTTTTTAATACTGACATGTATGCATATTACAGAACGGCAACCCACTGTCTGTAAGGCATCATGAATTTATAACTATCAAGCTGGTTGGGCAATTTGGTGTATCAATAAATCAATTCAATGCCAATTCATCGCCCAAATTGGTGCAGAGTGCAATTAATGGCGTTTTTGACGAAAGTGATTTCGTATAAAGTTTTTAAAAATTTTAAATGTTTTTTTTTATTATTTTGAAGATTTTAGTTTATTTAAATTTACTGAATTCGTTTTTATTTAAATCTTTTTATATTGGAATATTCATATGAGGCTAGAAATGGTTTTTGTGTTACATATTTTATTTTTTAATAACGGGTGATTTTTTAGCTATTATCTTTTTGGTAGCACTGGTTTAAACAGCTCACGCACGTTTCGTGTTTTATTTCACTGTCAAACATCTTCAGTTTTGTCTATAATTTAACCATGAATCGTCTTACAAACGAACAACGCTTGCTAATCATTGAATTTTCTTATCAAAATGCGTGCTCTGTTAAGAAAGTTCACCGCGCGCTTCTTCCATTTTATGGTCAGTTTAATCGACCCACTGAAGCGGCTATTCGGGCTATTTTGACTAAATTTCACACCAAATTTACATTGTTGGACATTTAACCAGCAACACCCTTACGTAGAGTGTGAACTGAAGAAAATATCGCAACTGTATCGGCCAGTGTTAATGATGACCATCAATTATCGATTCGTCGCCGTTCGTAGCAATTGGGCCTCTGTTACTCAACAACGTGGAATATTTTGCGGAAGGATTTAGGAGTGAAGCCTTTCAAAATACAGCTGGCGCAAGAATTGAAGCCGAACGACCTACCGCAAGGCAGAATTTTTAGTGAATGGGCTCTTGGAAATTTGGCCGAAGATCAATTTCTTTATCGAAAAATTGTGTTCAGAGACGAAGCTCATTTTTGGCTCAATGGATACGTAAATAAGCAGAATTGTCGATTTTGGAGTAAAGATCAGCCAGAAGCATTGCAAAAGCTACCAATGCATCCAGAAAAAGTCACAGTTTGGTGTGGTTTATGGGCTGGTGGCATCATTGGACCATACTTCTTCAAAGATGCTGCGAATCGTAACGTAACTGTGAATGGTGAGTGCTACCGTAAGATGATATCCAACTTTTTTTGCCCAAAATGCAAGAAATAATCTTCAAACATTAAATTATATGGACCGTACTGTCGATTCAAATAAAGATTTCACGCATTTTTCTGAATTTTATGTGTTTTTTTTTTTGAAAAATTTTCCTATAGCTCTTAAAAAATCACCCATTATTAAGTGCTAAAAACATATCACGATGTCATATTATATTATAACACGTGATATATTGAAATATTCTGATACAAAATTTAAATAATCTGTAAGAAAACTAAGCAGCACTTGATTTTAATTTTTTGTTATTATCAGGGTTCAACTAATCTAGTTTGCCTTCTTCATTAAAATAGTTCATAACTTTGTATGGCGTATTGGAAGCAGTAAAAGTGATGTTGATAGTATGTTGCACTTTTCCTACTCCTGCTGTGATTATTTTCTAATTTTTTATTAAAAAAATTATGCAAAGCACAACATGCAAGGGCAATAGTTTGAACAGTTTACACTCAGAATACTCTGAATATGTTATATAAATTGCCAAACGCATGCTCTACGACATGCATTGCGCCAGAGAGCCGTATATTGAAAACTTGTACTTTTTTCCAGTGCGAATGATAGGTAAAAAATTTCTTTAAATTTGTCTGCAGAAAGAATTAATTATAGCATAGTTTCTGCGACCGTTGCAATCAACGTCAAGAAAAATAAATTTATAATGAGCACTTACCAGCGCTAACAGAATTATGTTACTTGTACCGTTATAATTTTGAAAAAACGCTCCCTTTTTACGTTGGGGACAAAAACGTACAGATTGTATAGCTTGCTAATATAGTGTTTCATACGAAGAGGTATGAAAGTAATGAAAAAAATTGTTATAAACTACAGTCAAAAGAAAAAAACCTAATCAGTGTAAGATTGGAAGAAGATTTGTAAACAAGTTAATAAACAAATTATATGTTGAATTACATCCACCTGGTTATCAGTTTTGTGGACCTGGTACAAAACTTCAAAAACGAATAGCAAGAAAAAAAGGAAATAAAGGAATAATTTATTGGATGTAGATTGTAGAAAGCACGATATAGCGTACTCAAAATCAAAGGATATAGACACAAGCCATCAAGCAGATCGTGATCAGGTATAAATCAGATCGTTACCAGATAGCAAGCAGTTCGTGACCAGATATAAAGCAGATCGTAATCAGATACAAAGCAGATCATAATCAGATAGCAATCAGATCATAACCAGATCAAAATCAATATAAAAAATTATTATAATATTTAAAAACTACCATAATAAAGTGTTGGAAGATCTTGTAAAGACAAGGGCTATGCTAAAGAAAAAGTTAAAAAATATTAAACTGAAACAAATAGATAGACTTAATTTATTAGAAGATACCTTTCAACCAATAACAAAACCACTTCAAAAAATCATTGGAAAACTAGAAGATAAACATAAGGATATAGACAACACTATTAATGATGACGACGATTATGATGATGTAAATGGTGATAATAAAATCATCGGAAAACTTGAACATAAGCATAAGGATATAGAAAACACTATTGATGATGACGAAGATTATTATGACGTGAATGGTGATAATGAAATCATTGGAAAACTTGAAGATAAGCATAAGGATATAGACAACACTATTGATGATGACGACGATTACGATGATGTAAACGGTGATAATAACGATTTTCAGTATGAAAATATTTCAACTGATGATAATGATGATGAAAAAATTATGACCATAATAGACCTGTATCAAGTACATGTATCAAGAACTTGAAAAGAAAACAATGTTTAAAGCTGACGAAAAGCTCTCCATTATTTGAAAATATTCAAACACTTATTAATAATAAGCAATTGGATTTATGGTTTTAATCAAGATGTAGACGGTAGTTGAAGATATGGCAAGGAAAAATTAATATTTAATAGAGATAATACTATGCAGATGGGAAATATGAAATTGAAAATGGCGCCTGGATTATTTGAATTACATACATAATTGGTCATTACAACCCTTCTGTCAGGATTACGACCTAGTTTCTCACACCACTTATGTTGTGTGCGTTAATTTTTATACATGAGTGGTGGGACCTACAGTTTAAAGTCGACTCCGAACGACAAATTTTTGAGAAACTTTTCATGGCAATTTTATTTACTCTCAGAGTTTTTGCCAGAAATCTGCTGAGAGGAAGTCGCCGAAGAAATACTTTTGTATTTTATTTTGATGTCTGGCCTGGGGCTCGAACCCTGGCTTTTCGTCTAATAAGCCAACTCACTACCTACTAGACCACGGCGACTTCATTATTTGAATTAGTATGTCATAAAAAACCTCTCCATTATTTTAAAAATGATTTGATAAATAAAATAAAAAAATATAAAGAGATTTTAATTCATACCAATGCACATAAACGTCGCTATGAACCTAATGAACAAGTGAAAGGAACACGAGCCTTCAAATATATACGAATAATTAAACATTTATTCGAAACAACAACAAACATTTTAACAAAAGGCAGTGGTTTAATGCTAAAATCACTAAATAATCTGAAATCAAATTACATATATTGGGATGATCCTAATGAACTAGTTGACAGACTACGTTTACTTCTTTCATCGGAAGGTGGTGGTCACAACAATCATAAAAACGAAATAATCTCTATTATCGAAGAACTTAAAGAATCTAACATAATTTATTAGAAGAGTGAAAGAAATGTCTTATAAAGGGTGTTTTTTATAGAGGTATAGAACTTTAAGTTGCAATAAAACAACGATGGATTATTCGATTGATATTAATTTTATTTATCCGAAAGATAATCTTGTGGCATTACATTTTAAATATGATTTCTGGCATATGACCGCCACGGCTGGCGCGGATGTAGTCCAATCTGGACGTCCAATTTTCGATGACTTTTTCCAACATTTGTGGCCGTATATCGGCAATAATACGGCGAATGTTGTCTTCCAAATGGTCAAGCGTTTGTGGCTTTACCGCATAGACCAATGACTTTACATAGCCGCACAGAAAGTAGTCTAGCGGTGTTAAATCACAAGATCTTGGAGGCCAATTCACAGGCCCAAAACGTGAAATTAGGCGGTCACCAAACGTGTCTTTCAATAAATCTATTGTGGCACGAGCTGTGTGACATGTTGTGCCGTTTTGTTGAAACCACATCTCCTGGACATCATGGTTATTCAATTCAGGAATGAAAAAGTTAGTAATCATGGCTCTATACCGATCACCATTGACTGTAACGTTCTGGCCACCATCGTTGTGAAAAAGTACGGACCAATGATTCCACCAGCCTATAAAGCGCACCAAACAGTCAGTTTTTCTAGATGTAACGGTGTTTCCACATACACTTGAGGATTACCTTCAGTCCAAATGCGGCAGTTTTGTTTGTTGACGTAGCCATTCAACCAGACGTGCGCTTAATCGCTAAACAAAATTCGCTTATGAAAATCGGGAACAACGGTAATCTCGTTTTGGGCCCATTCGACGAATCTACGCCAGGCGTGAGTCTATTCATGATGAATTGCCAAACCAAACTGAGAATAAATCACTTGACAGCTGTTAAATCGGTCGCCATCTTGAAAAGTAATGCCAACTTAAAGTTCTATACCTCTATAAAAAACACCCTTTATTAATAAATCTGGAGAAGGTTTTAATAAATATAATCATAAAAACATAAAAAAAATTTCGTAACCAAAAAAAAAAAATTTATATATAACACAAATACATGATGATCTAGTTGATCAAATAAACAATTTAAACATTGAGGTAGAACATGTTTATCTAAAACATGGCAATGACAAAAAAAATAAAAAAATTAAAATAAAATAGACAAAACCAAAAACCAAAAAAGTAGATCGTTATCAGATATAAAGTAGATCGTGACCAGATACAAAGCAGATCGTGATCAGATGTAAAGTAGATCGTGATCAGCTACAAAGCAGATCAAAATCAATATCAAAAAATTAACATACTGAAATCATAAATTGGTGTATATATAGGAGATCGTCTTGATTTCAGCTATTTTTGCGAAGAGGTATAAAAGTAACGAAAAAAATTTGTTATAATCTACAGTCAAAACAAAACCCCAGCCAGTGTAAGATGAGAAGAGGATTTGTAAACAACTTAATAAATAAAGTACCTATTGAATTACATCCTTACATTTACATTACATCAAACAGATCAAATATTAGCTGAAAAAGGCTGGCAACGAGTTAAATCTATAGATAGTGATATTAAAGAACGTGCTAACGCGTGGTTTGTGACAAACGCTATGAAAGCTAAAGTGAAATTTGGATTAGGTTTGAAGGAGCAGAGACATAAGAAAAGAAAAAATTCAAAAAGAATGAGAAAAGGAAAAATGAATAAGTGTAATAAGAAATTATTCACAGCTACTGTGAGAAAAACTTTAAAACAATTGAAAAAACAGAAACCCCTTGATATAAATGATGCTGTTAAAATAGCTCAAAAGGCTATTCAAATTTTAAAGGGAAAAAGCGAGCAGACATTATAATACCGAGAGTTATACCTGTGCCGAAAATTGAAGGATTTCTTCCACTTATTCCCGTACTAACAGCATTATCAGCGCTTGGTGGTTTGGAAAGTGGAGGATCCGCTATTGTCAAAGCAGTAAATGCTATCAAAAATGGAAAAGAACAATTGGCGGAAGCTAACCGTCATAATAGATTATATGGAATTGCAATGGGTAAAGGGTTGTACCGCAAACCATATAAAACTGGATATGGTCTCTACTATAGTCCACCTCCAAAAAACTATTAGATAACCTACCCAATCGCCCATTAACAGATTTGGATTTGAATAAATATGGAAGACATCTCAAACATTTTAGGGGTATTTTCATGCGTGATTCTTTATCTGAAAAACCATTCAAACAAGTATGCGGTATTGTTAATTTAGATGATTCAAATGGTATGGGAACACATTGGGTAGCATATTATAAAAACCACAAATATAAAGAATACTTTGATAGCTTTGGAAACTTACAACCACCACTTGAGATTGTCAACTACTTAAAATTTCCTATTGAATATAATTATGAACGAAAACAAAAATTTAATACATTTAATTGTGGGCACTTGTGTTTAAAATTTTTATTCAATAAATATAAATTGAAATGAAATAATTCCGAGTACATCGTCCCGCACTAACACAACCTACTATTAACTTTTTAAAGAAGGGGAACAAAAATGGTAACATCAGCTGAATTGGAAGAACTATTAACAAAACAGAGTAATCAGAAGAACATATATATTTATTTATGAAACTTTTAAATGAATTAAGAACTTGTAATTATGTAAATTATCCATTTATACGTGTTAATAATATTGTACATAGATCTAACTGTGAAAATACTTACTCAGAATCTTTTGACATTTGCCAAACATTTTATGAAAAATATTTGTTAACACTTAAGCTATTTAATCTGTATAAACGAATGTTTAACTATTATTATGTTAAATAGAGATATGTATTGTATTGTATATAATAAAATATGTATACCTAAGAAAAAAAAACTAATTTGTTTTAATTAATCCCTTTATTCTATATTTTATTTATTTAAAACAGTAAAACTAAAAAAAAAACTGAATCGTTAAAACAAGTCTATTTATAGTCTGGGATGTTGTAAATTTTTTTTTCTTTCTTATCAATTTAAAATCCTTCTAATTAAATCATACAAAAATAAAAAACCGCACAACCAACCTACCCTTTCTTATCAGTTTATATTTCCATTTCTTATACCTTTGATCATGAGCAGTACGTGACAAGAATTTATTATTAAAAAAACGATCATACACATTACATGTTACACACACACTCATTCTGTCCGTCCAATCATTTATATCTATTTATACTCTGGGATGTAGATGAGGAAACGTGCACACACTCATTCTGTCCGTTCAATCATTCGTTTAAAAAGCAATGAAAAATAAAGCAACAAGAAGAAGCAGGCATCCACCAAATTTTGTATGGAACAAACGAAAATTAAAATGATTTAATTCTTTTCCAGATATGCATGCTCCCAAATTTTAACACACACACACACACATACACATTAAAAAGCATTACCTTTTCATAATACATGTTACAAACCTAAAGACCGATCGCACACAATTCATTTCACAATTCTGCAATGTTTTACTCTTTTTCAGCTATGCTCCTAAGCATTACCTTTTCATAATACATGTTACAAACCTAAAGACCGATCGCACACAATTCATTTCACAATTCTGCAATGTTTTACTCTTTTACACCTATGCTCCTAATTTTGTATGGAAAAAGTGTTCCAGAAACCCCACAAACATACTACTGACTACGGTGACTATGACGCTTCGAATTAGGCAGAGTTTTTCTTCATTTTCCGTTATTGTATTTTTTTATATTAATTCTATAGAAGCTTTGGTGGTCAAACACCACCAATTAGTATGTATACAAATTATATGTACAAAAAATTTTGCTTGGCAAACTTCTTTGGTTAGAAAATAAATTTAATGAAAACTTTTTTGCATCTCAAAAAACTTGGGAAAAAAGGGAAAACTTGGCAAATATAGCGGTAACGCTGCATGTGCCCCTAATTTGTGATGTGCAAATACATGACTCGTTCCATCCACTTCCGTAGGAGCAAATGATATTTTTTTATAGCTATGCGAGCTAAAGGCTGGGAATCTTCGAAAGACATTGGTAGCCCGGGCTACGCAATGTGCACGTTTCGCCGCAAGACTCACTCTCGGCTTGCTAAACGCATACGTACTAAACCCAAAATAGTTCGTGACACTTCCATTAAGTCGCCTCCCCCCCGGGACCACAATCAAGTATTATATCGGGGGAGGTAAAGATTTAGCGAGTGCTGCTATCCATTTCTGCTGTTCTTGCTCTATATTCCTCTGTCTCTATTATCCTCTGTTGTACTAGAACTTCCTTCGCGAATAAACATACCGCGTTCTAGTTTTGTCATGATGTTAGCATCAGGTTAACCACGTTATTGGGAGTCACCTGGGATCCGATCGTCCTCTCCATCAATTTCGTCGGTATTTGTAACGCGGGCAAGTAAGGAATATATGCTCCGCTGTTTCGCTTGTATTTAGACATGATGGACACGCTTCATCCACGTCATGCCCATACTTGTAGAGGTATGTCCTATAGCAACCGTGGCCCGTTAAGAACTGTGTAAGGTAAAAATTCACCGGGCCGTGCTTATTTCTAGTCCATTCTTCTATATTTGGTATTAATCTGTAGGTACATCTTCCCTTTGTGGAAGAAGTCCACTCGTGCTGCCACCTATTATTGCATCATCATTCACCTGGCCAGGGTGCACTAACCCCGTTCTTCTACTTGTTAAATATTTTCTCCTCTCTACCTCTACTAACATTCGTAGCGGCATCATCTCCGCAATCACCAAGGCTGCATTCGTAGCGGAAGGTGGAAATTACTCGGAGGGCAGATCTCCTGAAGGCCCCATCAACTCCTATTCTATATGTCTTCTTGTACATGGCCTCGGCCCATATAGGGGCTGCATATAGAGCAATCGATCTAACCACTCTCATCAGCAATTGCCTCTTCTCCTGCCTCGGACCACCCACGTTAGGCATAATCCGCGCGAGTGCGACCGCTGTCGCCGCACACTTCCTGCTAATATACGTCAGATACTCCTTGAATGTGAGTCTGTTGTCAATCATAACTCCTAAGTACTTGATAGACTGCTTCGACGTTATCCTTTGTTCGCCAACAATTAAGGTGATGTATTCCATTTTCTTGCTACTGCTTACCAATACGACATCCATTTTATGATCAGGAAGTTTCAGACCTATACTCGCGATGCAGCTTCTAACTCTGCTAACTGCCACCTTGTACGTTCGTTCCAATTTATCAAGGTGTTACCCCTCACCTCGAGGGCTATATCGTCCGCAAATCCGGATATTTGTAGGAAGCCTAAGCCTCAGTACACCATCATACATGGCGTTCAATAGTATTGGTCCCAGCACCAAACCCTGTGGTACCCCTGCTGTTACAGCGTATGACAAAAGTACTCTATCCTTAAAGTAGTCCATTATGAGTTCCACCAAATATCCAGGTGCGCCCCTCTCATCAAGTGCAGCCAGGGTTTCGTCCCAATCTGCCGAATTGAAGGTGTTTTTGACGTCCAGCGTGATGATTGCGCAATACCCCTTATCACCCTCAAACCAGCGGTCACCGCTGATGGCTTCTTTCGCTACGGTTATGACCGCCTCCATTGCATCCACAGTGGAGCGCCCTTTTCGAAAGTCAAATTAGCGATCCGACAGGCCGTCTCTCTCCAATATCGTTTTGAGGCTTCTACATATTATCTTTTCCAGCAGTTTACCCGCGGTATCAATCATACAAAGTGGGCGGTAACCTGATGCATCCTGCGCACCGTTGCTCTTCGGGATAAGGACCAACCTCTGTCTCTTCCATATCCTTGGGAATTTCCTCTCCTGAATACATGTATCAAATACTTTCCTAAACACCTCAACGTTGTTCTCTATAGCCACCTTAAGTGCGACGTTAGGGATCCCATCGATCCCCGGCGCTTTCCTGAGTTTCATTTCTCTCCAGACTGCATCGAATTCCTGCCCGATGACCTCAGGAATGTCATCGTGAGACATACTGTCTCGTACAGCATACGTGATCTCGGCCCTCTCCGGAAAGAGGCCTTTGACAATTGACTGCAGCTTTTTCGCACTTTCCGTGGCCGGTGGTCGAAAGAAGTTCAGCTTCCTCATTACCACCTTATATCCCGTGCCCCCGGTATTTTCATCCATATCGGCGTACATTTCCCTATAGCACCTTCTTTTGCTCCTGTCAATGACCCAATTAAGGTTGACTCTATATTTCCCGAAGTTCTATTACATTTCGATTACATTTCCTTCTTCAATCAGTTATCTCCGCGTTCCACCAGTAAATGTGTTTCCTGCCCGGCACGTGTAACTTCCTCGACATAGACGCGCTCCCGGCCAACCGAATGTCCCCCAACGCGAGAACAAAGGTTTCCCTATCAAAAGTAGAGTCCCTCCACAAAGAATTAGGAGGGGCGGCAGCAATGGTGTTTCCCGTAGGGCATTCCCGGATTCCAAAAATGATCGCCCGATGGTCGCTATGAGTGTAGACATCGGACACAGTCCAATTCGATGTCATCGCTAGTGTATCGCTGACGAATGTTAAGTCAATCTTAGAACTCCGTCCGCTTCTCAAAAATGTATCAATCTGCCCACAGTTGAGTAAGACAACCTCGAGAGCCGTAAATGCATCAAGTAGGTACTCACCTCTTTGATTAGTGTATGCTGAGCCCCATTCCACAGCCTATGCATTAAAGTCTCCAGCAATCACCAAAGGTCTTAATCTTTTAGCCTCGCTAACGATGTCATCCAATCTTAGTCTGTACTCCTCAATTGATAAGATGGGGGGAGATAACAGCTGAAGAAATGTACCCCGTTAACGGTGCATTTCAGAAAGCCCTTTCTCCTGTTGTCAATATTCCCCAATGGGAATTTACCACATGTCCATATCGCCGCCTTGTTACACTCGCTGGTAGCCCAACGCTGATTGTCACGTGCCCTATAGTGTTCACTCAGTATCGCCAGGTCTATTTTCCGCTCCCGGACAGTCTGTTTAAGAAGCTCCTGTGCCGCTTCGCAGTGGTTCAGATTCAGCTGCAAAATTCTCATTTTCCTACGTTCATCAACCTCCGTCGAGCTGCCAGATACTGTGGACACTTAGGCCCTCCCGTGACATGATCCAAGTCCACATTTCGATCGCCTCCACAGAGTAGGCAGTGAGGGTCACCGCGACAAGTTTTGGCAAGATGGTCTTGCTGTCCGCACTTGAAGCAGTGTTTTGACCAATCACTCTTACTGCGGTAATTTCCTGCAAATGATGTGACCATTAGAGTACGTCTGTTTTTGTACGTAATTTTATCCTTCTTCCGCCTAGAAAACATATGTATAAAGTTTGCTCTGCTGATGTTGTTAATTACAGATGACGTAAATATTATTCAAAATTGACCTGAACATTTATTACTGATCGCAGTTTACTAGTCAAACTTGATGAATTCGGTGAACTAGCCAATTGGCAAATATATTGGTCATAACTAAAGAATGTATGTATTTTGTTCAGATAGTCTGCTGAAACTTATTGCCCAGGCAGTATCGTTAGAACAATATGTTATGTAAAAAAATATTTGTTTTTGTTTCATGATTTTGGCAAGGTCAACAGGACAATTTTGAAAATAACACAAGCACTTGAAGCTTGGTTATTTAACGAGGAGATAGAAAACAACCGTTTTGTATTATTGGTTAATTATTTTTCACTTTATTGATATAAAAACGCGGCATATTTATAATAGATCAAGACTTAAAGTGACGACTTGTTAAAAAAGAATAGAAAAGACTTAAAGTAAAAAAGAAGCACTATCAATTCAAACAAATGGGTGAACCCTCTGACCGAGGTGGGCATCCAAGCCTTGCCATAAACTTTGACAAATCTAAAAGAATGACAATTTTATCGCCTGGCGAAAAATTCCTTAAAATGGAAAGAATTGATAGCTCTGAAACTTTACAAAATGTCTCTCCGTTTTTAATCAAAAAGATTATTGATAGTGTAGTCGGTGGAAACGTGATACAATCCAAAAAACTATTAAATGGATCCATCCTAATCCAAACAAAAAATTTCATATAAGCAAACAAACTTATTCAACTGTCTTCTTTATCTCCTTTCTATAAAATTACATAAAGGCTTGAATTTTGCGAAAGGAGTAATTTACTCCAACGATTTAAGAGGAATAGACGAATCCGAAATTCTACTCGAGTTACAAAATCAGAATGTTACTTTTGTTAAAAAAAATTTAAAAAACGTGGAAGGAAATCTAATTGAAACCGGATTAATTATTCTGACTTTTGCATCTACTACCCTACCTGCCGACATTTCAATTGGTTATGAAAAAGTTAGGATTCGTCCTTATATCCCTTTACCCCTAAAGTGTAAAAACTGGCAACAATTTGGACATATAGCTAAGGTTTGTAAAAATTAAAAAAATTGCGGTAATTGTTCCAACGCTTTTCATCTCAATGAGGAATTAAAAGAAAAATGTTCACTACAAGATGCATGTCTAAACATCAATGACCATAACCACACATCTTTTGACAAATCTTGCCCAATTTTTATTAAAGAAAAAGAAATACAAGCAATTGCTACTTTGGAAAAAGCTGGAAAAAAGAAAGAGAATGGCCTTGGTTATATCCAAACACGCTCTCAACAGAATTGTTGTACAATTATTATGTTCAATGTAGACAATGACAGTAGTTTACAAGATGCATCCTGTAACCAAGAAAAACTAGAATAAAATGAAATATACGAGAAATATACAATGAGAGTCAAAGAAGTCGTTTGTCTAAAACAAGAGTACTACATGGTGTCAGGTGTAAATATATTAAGTAAAATTGAAAAATATAAAGTCGTGTTTCAATAATAAAATCAATCTACAAATTAAAAAAAAAAGAAGTACAAAATGTTCGAATTTCAAAATGGCGGCATTGAAAAAGTTAACGTTAAAGTCACAAATATTGCCAACGAGTTTTTTTTAACTGGAAAGCTCCATTTAAAATGTTTCTTGGAGCAACAAATCTGGAGGCTGAAAAGGATAAAAGAAAAGTTGCATTATTGCTGCACTTCATGGGTTCAGAGAGTATTCAAATTGTCAATTATTTTAATGTAGACTATGACTCTGTAGAGTATGATGTTTTGATAAATCATTTCGATGCATATTTTGTACCAAAATTAAACGCAGCTATGGAAAGGCAAAAATTTTTTACCAGAAAGCAAGCCACAGACGAAACGTTGGATATTGACGATTTTTTGATATATGGGAAGACTGTTGATGAACATGATAGAATTTTGAATACTTTGCTTGAGAGAGCTAAGAATGTCGATGTGAAATTTAACGAATCGAAATCTAGATTCATGCTTGAGGAAATAAAGTTTATAGTCATGTATTTGGTAGGGATGGTGTCAAGCCTGATGAGGAAAAAATAGAGGCAATTTTGGGAATGCCTGTACCGAAGAACGTACAGGAGTTACAACGGTTTTTGGGCATGGTAAATTATTTAGGAGCTTTTATTGAAAATTTGTCATCGAAGAATGTAAATTTAAGGCAACTGTTGAAAAAAGACATTGAATAATAATATTTTACCCGAATTGGACGAGGAATTGAAACTTCACTATAATTTTGTTAGATCCTTCATGGAGATACCATTTTCTAATATAGAGGTTATAAGGGAACATGTGAATAAGGACCATATTTTCTCAAAGATCAAGGGTTATATTCAAAATGGCTGGCCAAAGTAAATTTAAGGATGAGTCCACGATTTTGGGATGGGGGAATTTTGAAGGGGTGTCAGATTTTAATACCAAAGAATTTGTTTCATACGATTTTAAATTGCCTACATGCGGGACAAATGGGTATACAAAGGTGTCAAAGTTTAGCTAGAAAAACCGTTTTTTGGCCCAATATGTATAATGAAATTGCTGATATTATATCGAATTGTGAAATTTGTCTTAAGTATAGGAATTCAACACCCAATCTTAGAATATTGCCACACGAAATTTATGACATACCATGGTTTAAGGTCGGTTGTGATATATTTGAATTTATGAGAAAATATTATGTTATTATTGTCAGATCCATATGTGGCTTTATTGCATTATATCACAAACCCTAAGGGGGGCATGCCTAGTCCGGCTCAACTTTTAATGTCCGGGAACTTGAGAACTAAATTGCCATCCGTTTCGGAAAATTTTAAACCAGTACTAGTAGACGAGGGAAGTTATAAGAGGAATTGAATGAAAGTATTTTGAGATACGCGGGGAATTATGACAATAGAAAGGGTTGTCGGAAAACTATCAAGCCTGGTGACAATATTGTGTGTAAGAGAACCCCGGCATCATTTTGGTGTTTTGGTCAGGTGGTTCGGGAGTGTGAAGAGCCAAGATCATTTATGGTGAGGGATGAGAATGGTGTGCAATATAGGAGAAGTGAACAGCATATTTTGAAAACTGACCCTTTGGGTGATAATACTGAAAATGAAGTTTTTGACACTGTTAGGAATACTGAAGATGAAGTTTTAGACACTGTTAGAAATACTGGTAATAATTATGTGACGAGGAGTCATTCCGCCTGAAAGGTTAAATCTCTAAATTTCAAATATTCATAACCTTAGTGAAGCAAGTATATTACACATTTATACAATATTATTTATATAATTCATACTTTGTTATCTATATGTATCTTAATGGAATAAGTTTATTGTCATTTATATAATCTTGAAATAAGTTATACTTTACAAGTAAACATGTATATACACCTAATTCTGTTTTTACACGGTAGATTGGTTCCAGAAAAAACCGTGTAAAAAAAAAAACCGTGTAAAAAAAGACACTGATCGTATGCAAAAATAGGTGATTGGTTCCTAATCTCTAAAACCTATTAAAATTGGTGCAAAACAAGGATTTTTTAAGAAGTTTTGTATTTGACATTTTCTTTTAGGGATTCATAAAATATTTAACAAAATTAAAAATATAAATAACTTAATAAATATAAAATATTTTTTGGCTTACCTTTCATCTTAATGCGTTAAATTTAATGTAACGATAGCAAAACAAATTTGCCAATAAAAAATTTCTTTACCAAACACAAAATATTAACACATTTCAATTGCTCTGACCTTTGTGCTTGTATGCACAAAAGGGAATTCCCCTAAATTTGTGCCATTCACATTTGCTTTGACCAGTAAATTTGCTTGTCGCGCAAAAAGGGAATTCCCTTAAATTTGTGATATGAACATACTTTGCAAAAATTAAATTTGACAAAAAAATTTAAGCACAAAAAATTTTAAATCGTGCTAAATGGAATAAAATCGTTTAACAAAAATTAAAAATATTTTATTTTCAAACCGTGTTATATCAAAACCGTGTAAAAAAAGACCGTGTAAAAACAGAATTAGGTGTATATATATATATAATAGATGACACTCAGTACTTAAAAACAATCATATATACATATAAACAATCATCATATACATATTTTGTTCATGAAAGGAATGTGTTAAAAAATGTATTTTAATGTATTTTCCTCTTAAATTAGTAATAAACTTTATTATGAAATATGTTTTTATTAATATTTTTGTAATGCAAAAAGAAAAATGCGAAAATAGTAATGCACTATTTAAACATATTTATAGAAACCATTCATAATGCTATAAAATTTGGCATGCCAAGCTTAAAAAACTGCTGACCTTTTCCATCACTGCATGAGTCGCATAGAAAAGTAGAAAGTAACCTACTTGATGCATTCTATGCGTCTATGCATTCTATGCGTTTTCTTCTGTAACTTGTCACAATCAACTACACTGATTCTATTTTTTAGGTATATGCATGTAACGCAAGGACGCATGAAACGAATGGTATGGACTTTTGGCTTAAGTACTTTTTTATTCAATTTGATCATTTTTTATTTGAAATTTATCTTTCCTATATTCTCTCTACTACACTAAATCTTACTCTTATCTCCACTTATAATTACTTTATTATCACTTCACTTTAATCTACTCCAAATATTTTCTCTCTTTTATTCTTTTTTCTCTATATATTCTTTCTATAAACCTGTTCTTTCTTTTCGCAGAAGAATTACAATAATCCCAATAATCTTCATTGCAATAATTTCTCTGTCTCTCACTTACTCTTTAAATTTACATTACCATTAAAAACTCCCTTTGGAATTATTTTTTTCATTTCGAGATTGAATAAGTTTATAGCACTAGTAAGATATCTTAAAAGAACTATATATTTACAACTTTGTATCTCTTATATTATACTTCTCGTTAAAAGTTACAACACTGATTTAAACAAAACATTTTCATCTTCTATCATCTGTCAATTCCTATCAAAATACGCAGATCACTTAGATTTAATTTCATTCCATATATGTTATGTTCTTATTTTTAAAAAATAATGTTAAAAAATATTACAATGGAATATTAATGGTTTTATTAATAATTAAGCAGAATTGCAAATACTATTTAAGAAATATTCCCCCAAAATTATACATATGTCTCCATAAAACCTACTTACACTCCTACCTTAACATCTCTATTCCTATTAACTACATTATATACAATTTTAACACGTCCACAACAAGATATGGTGGTGTAGCCATACTGGCCCATAAGTCCTTAAAACAGAAACAATCCTTTTCGTCCAATGTGTTTGATGATGTTGGTATAGAAATCATATCGCAAATCAAACTAAATATAATTAGTACATATTTTTCACCTTCAAAAAATTTCAATCAAAATAACATTGAAACTATATTTTGTATAAATCTACCATCACTTATACTTGGTGATTTTAATAGTCCCCATAGAAGTTGGGGTTCTACTACCAACTCTCACAAAGGGACTATATTATTTAAATTTCTGAACGAGTCTATTCTGATATTTCTAAATGACGGTTCTCCTATTCACCTAAACACTCTGGGAACTCTCTCCCATATCGATCTTAGCTTTTGTTCGCCTGTTCTAAATCCCCACGTTAGCTTTAAAACTGAAAAAAATTTTGGAAGTTTCTAATAACGTAGTACGTAGATAATACAATAAACCTAAATCCAATTTAATTTTGCTGATTGGCCGAAATTTCAACAACTCTGTGAAACATTGAATAAAACCAGGCCAGTAGTATCAAAAATAAATAAAGAAACATTGAATATGTATATGTAAGACTATTTTACAAGCCGCAAATATGCCTATTCCACAATCACGAACAGCCAGGAAAACGATCCCCTGGTGGAACAAAGAACTAGAAAAATTAAAAGCACAGAAAAAATAACCTCTGGCAATCATTCAAGAGAAACATGGTACAAGCGATCCTAATCATGTATAAAAAGGCCAATACGAAATACAAAAGACAAATTAAACTAGCGAAAAAGGAATCTATTTTTCAACTAACCTCTAAAATTACACCAAGCAGTCCAATTCAGAAAATTTGGTCTAATATTAGCAATTTTACAGGCTACAAAGCATTTCATAGCATTCACTGTATTTCCTCTTTGTTTAATCAAGATACATTGTATACAAACTCCTTTGATATAGACAACGAATTTAGCAAATATTGGTCTGAAAAATCTGATGACAACAATTTCTCGAACAATTTTAGTTCACGGAAACAAGACTTCACGACCAACCTCCCCTCGGCCACACCATGTGCCCAAGCTATGAAAATAGAATCAAAAATTAACTCTCAAATACTCTCAAGGCTGTTGCATCGGTGCGTAATAGGGTCCATGCTTTTGCGCCATAAAGATGCACGGTTAGGATGAGCGTCTTGTAGAGTATTAGTTTTGTCGTACGAGAGAGGTCTCTGCTACTCAAATGCCTATTAGGACCATAGTAGCACCTGTTGGCAAGAGTGATCCTGCGCTTGATCTCCAGACTGACATCATTTTTAGTGGTAACGGCGAAGCCAAGATAAATAAATTACTTGACTGTATCAAAAGTATAGTTATCGGCCGTAATCTGAGAATCAATACGCCGCACGTCTCTACTTGTCTATAACATATACTTTGTTTTGCCCTCATTTACTGCCAAACCCATTTTAGCAGACTACCGTTCAATAGCACTAAAGGCAGCAGTAATTCTCAATTCGTACGCCCAATGATGTCGATGTCGTCAGCGTACGCAAGCAACTAGACACTTTTTCAAAAAATAGTGCCATTGCGATGCACTCCCGCCTTTCGCAGAACACTCTCCATGACGAAGTTGAAAAGGTCGCATGATAAGGGGTCGTCTTGTCTGTAACCCCGCACGGTATCAAAAGGTTCGGAGAGGTCCATTCCTACCCTGACGTAGCTGTAGGAATTGCTCAACGTCATTCTACATAGCCTTATCAGCTTCGCAGGTATACCCAGCTCAGACATTGCGGCAAAAACACGATCCCTTATGGGGCTATCGAAGGCTACCTTATAGTCGACAAAAAGATGGTGTGTGTCGACTTGTTCTTCGTGGGTCTTTTCCAGGATTTGACGTAGTGTGAAGATCCGGTCGATGGTGGACTTGCCATGTCTGAATCCGCACTGATAAGGTCCAATCACTGTTTTGACGAGTGGCTTCAGTCGTTCACACAATATGCCTGTAAGTACCTTATATGCGATAGGGAGAAGGCTTATACCCCTGTAGTTGGCGCATATCGTAGAGTCTCCCTCTTTCAGGACAGCACAGAGGACACTGAGGTTCCAATCGTTGGGCATACTTTCCTCTAGCCATATTTGGTAAATAAGCTGATGCATGCGCCCTACAATTAAACAATTCAGCGGGGAGGCCATCAGAACCTACCGCTTTATTGTTTTTAAGATGCATAATCGCGACTTTGACCTCTTCATGGCTAGGCGGCGGAATCTTCACGCCGTCATCATCGATCGGGTTCGGAACATCATTTCTAAAGGCGGAATTGGTGTCGTCATCGCCTTGTAGCAGAGTAGAGAAGTGTTTCCTCCACAACCTCAGCATCCCCTGCGAATCTGTTACCAAGTTTCCATTCTCATCTTTGAAGGAAGACGTTCCGGGCTTATAGCCCTCGGTTAGACGCTTAATTTTTTGATAGAATTTTCGAGCGTCATTCCTACATTTATACATCTCGACTTCTTCACGCTCACGCCTTTCCTGCTCCCTCTTCTTGCGTCTGAAAAGGCGTCTCTGATCCATTCTCCTCTCTCTATAGTTCTCGACAATGGCTCGCGTAGCGGCTGGCTGCAACGTTTTCTTGTATGCGGCGTTTTTCGCTGCAGTTGCCTCACGACACTCATCATCGTATCATTGATTTCGCTGGGGTGAGCGCTCGAAACCAAGGACTGTTTCCGCAGTATTGCGCAAGGAGTGGGAGATGTTGGCCCACAGTCCATCAATGCCGCTAAGATTAGATGGGGAACGAAGGAACTTATCAGAGAGTTGAGCGGAGAACGCCTCAGCTGTCCTTTGTGATCGCAGCTTCTTAACGTCCAGCTTTCGCAGTGTACTAGAACGCGCAGACCTCGAGGCGCTAATGCGCAATCAAAACTTGGCTGCGACAAGATAGTGATCCGATTCGATGTTTGGACCTCAGAAAGTGCGCACATCTAGTACACTGGATACGTGCCTTCCGTCAATCACAATATGATCGATCAGGTTGGATGTTGATCGATCGGGGGATATATAAGTGGCAAACTACATAACAATTGTCAATTTGGTTTTAGAAAGGGTAGTTGCTCTGCTTTTCGTAGACTATCAAATTGCTAACAGTCTCTATTTACGTAAACACATTACCATCGCATCGTTAGACTTTGAACGAGCATTTAATAAAGTAGGCATTCACTCAGTACTACAGCAATTAATCGCTAATTTTATGCCCAATAGGAAGATTACAATTCGCATTAACAACCAATGTTATAATACTTTTCCTCTACATAATGGAGTTCCACAGGGTTCTCCCTTATCGGTAATAATTTTTCTTATAGCTTACAATAAATTATGCTCAATCGTATCACTACATAAAGAAATCGACTTATGTTCAACTCACGGTTCAAATTCTGCTTTGGCAAATGAATTAAATAGTAAAAATCATCAATATACTCTCAGGGTTTTTATTACTGGATTAAACCCGCCATTGGCAAATCTTCTATTTTGATTGTCACCTTCTGATTTACCTATTGCCTTAGCCAAGGCTCAGGAGCTAGAAGCCAATCATATTAGAGCTAATTTTGCGGACAATTTAACAAAAATCAATTCAATAACCAAAAACGAAAAAAATAACCAGAATGTTTTACGATTTCCTCCCAGAAATCACAACATAAATTTTCAGTACCGAAATAATCAACACATACTTCAGGCAAACCCTGAACCGATCTATATCGGCAGTTCGGCAAATCTAGCTGTCAACACAAATAAAATTCCACAAAATTGACAAACTCAAAATTACGCTCGATGACCACAATTCGGTCAATGGCAACAACGACCACAAAACTCCAATCAATTTTTTCAAAGACCTCAATTTAATCATGGCTCAAAAAGACAACAACCAAGTGGACAGTTTAGTTCTCAACCAAATAATGAGACACAAAGAATAAATAATTTAAACGAAACTGCTTTTTAGACGTGACCCCGGATTGCCCTATATCATCAGAACAGTAGCATCCGGAAGAACTTACAGAACTGATACATTTTTAAATTTTAATAAACCTGCGTTAGTATCTAGTAGGACTATTAATGATAATAGAAAGGTAATTGAGGAAAATATTATAAATAAAATTACCGACTCAGGAAACAATCTTGAGGACAAACCTTATGAAGATGATACTCTCAATTATGAGAAAAATACAATTGATAGATTAGAATGTGAAATTCGCAAGGAAATAGATAATTTACATTCAAAAATTAATACAATTTTACCATTTAGAACGGATATTAAAGCTGAGATACGTACAATTGCTGAAACTCCTATATGGAGTAAGCAATATCCCTATCCTCTCTCAGTAAATTCATTTGTAAATAAAGAAATACAAAAGCTATTAAATAACGGAAGTATACGTCCCAGTAAAAGCCCTTACAACTCCCCAATATGGGTAGTGCCAAAAAAAGGAATTAATGAAGATGAGACAAATGAAATGCGAATAGTTATTGATTATAAAAAATTAAATGAAAACACTATATCATATAAATATCCGATACCAGATTGTAATGTTATACTTTCTAATTTGGGAAAAGCAAAGTACTTTTCCACCATTGATCTCGAATCCATCCATTTTAATGATACCGGAAGATATTGAGAAAACTGCATTTTCCATAAATAATGGAAAATATGAATTTGTTAGACGACCTTTTGGACTAAAAAATGCACCAAGCATTTTCCAAAACGCCATGGATAATATTTTAAGGGACTATATAGGGAAATTTTGCCATGTCTATATAGATGATATAATAGTTTACTCTGAAAATTTAGAAGAACATAAGAAACATTTAAACATGGTAGTCCAAAGACTTAAAGATTCTAATATGAAAATCTCCTTGGAAAAATCGAAATTCTTTAAGAAAGAAGTAAAGTTTTTGGGTTATATTGTTGCCCATGGAATAATTAAAACCGATCCAGGGAAAATATAGACTATAGTAAACTACCCTGAACCTAAAACTCTTAGACAGTTGAGTGGATTTCTTGGTATAACTGGATACTACAGGAAATTTATAAAAGACTATGCCAAGATTTCAAAACCATTAACAAAATATCTCACTGAATTTCACAATATATGTTAAAAAAGACAGCAGTCGAATTCGATTTAGAGGCACAAACCGCTTTCAATAAATTAAAAAATTTGCTAACTAACCAAGTTGCACTAACGCAACCTGACTAATAAAAAAAAATTACACTGACAACTGACGCGTCTAACGCAGCAGTTGGAGCCGTCTTAACCCAAGAGGGCAAACCCATAATTTTTATCTCAAAAACATTGACTTCCACTGAACAAAATTACGCTATAAATGAAAAAGAGTTATTCGCTATAGTTTGGTCGTTAAAAGCCTTGAGAAATTATTTGTATGGTGTTGCAGATTTGGAAATACATACTGACCATCAACCATTAACATTTGCCATATCTTCTAGGAATCCAAATGCAAAACTTGAAAGTTGGATGTCTTTTATAGAAGAGTATTCCCCGAAATTTGTTTATAAGCCGGGTGCGACAAATGTTGTAGCGGACGCAACACATTACAAGCTCGTAAACAAAAAATATAAATAAATAAAAAATGGCTGTCGGTTTTACTTGTGAATTTTGTAAAAAAGTATTCACTCTGAATACGAATTTAAGAAGACATATTAGATTATATCATGATGGACCATCCACATCATTTAAATGTAAAACATGTAATAAAAATTTTTCAAATCGACATCGACACTCACATTCTCACACAGAAGATAACGAAAACGGTGAAATTAGTGTTTATTGTGAGTATTGTGCAAAATATATTCTAAAAACAAATTGGTATTATCATAAAAGAACAAATGACCATAAAATAAACTGTGCTGAGATAATGGTTTGGATGTTGATGGTGTTAAGTGTATAAAATCATCGTGTAATAATAGAATTATCACATATTTAGTTGAAAACAATAACAAAAATAATTTAATACCTTAAAACTTTTTAACGGAAATCAGTAACAAAATAATTAAATTATTAAGTGATGTCATTAAAAAACATGAAAGCATAAAATTTAATATCGAACTGTTTTGCGAATATGTGTTAATAAAGGATGATGAAGATAATTGTGTGATTGAAGTAAAGTCTCATCAGACTAAAATGAGTATTCTTAGAATATATTCAACAAGAGATTATATTCTTAATACTTACAACGAGCAATGTGATGGTATAATTAAAAAGATGAGTGAATTTCAGGAGCGTGACAGCGGTTGGACATTAATTGAAATATCACGTCTTGAAATAAACATTAATCAATATAGATGTAAAAAAGGTTCCCAATACATTCCCCTACCACGGGAAATACAGAGAAAGTTTGCATGTATCAATTTTAAAAATAATGATGAGTATTGAATTGAAGACAATTCATATAGAATTACGTCCTATAATGTTGTTAATATAGAAGATGAAATCATAAGACTGGAAAATAATATTGAAATAAATTTTAAGAACTTGAACTTTCCGCTTTCAATTAATCAGATAAAAGTATTTGTTAATTTAAGAATTTAAGAATTTGTTAACTTGTTAATGTGTTTGCATTAGATAATGAGAATAATATAGTCGGCCCATATTATTTTTCTCAACAGGAAAAATCTAAACACATGAACTTGCTGCTGTTGGAAGATGGTGAAAAATTCCATTATGTATGGATTAAAAATATATCAAGGTAAATATAAAGAAAGGAATATATATATATATAGGTGATAGTTGAAACCTTGTACTAATTAAATTTTTCCTTTTTCACATTTACAGGTTAATTAAAAGCCAACTTACAAAACATGAACATAAGATACATGTATGTAATACATGTTTAATACATTTCCATAATGATTCATCACTAGAAAATCATAAGAAAGAATGCAATAAGATGGTAACTAAAATGCCTAGTACAGAAAACAATATGCTTAGTTATAAAAAATTTAAAAAACAATTGGATGTGCCTTTTGTTCTATATGCTGATTTTGAATGTATTTTAGAATCAATTAATGTACAAAATTCAACAAATGTAAAATCAGTACAAAAGCATATTCCATTTGCTTATAGTTATTATATTAAATGTTCATGTAATTCAGATTTAAATATTTCTAAAATTTACAGTGGTAATAATGCACCACAACTTTTTTAAAAGTTTAGTTAACGATATTTTAGATCTTTACACTGAACATTTAAGTGTTATTAAACCTATGAATTCATTAACGCCACCTCAACAGATATTTGTAAAAAAATTTTATCGAATAAAGATTAGGTAGCTGACCATTGTCATCTAACCGGTGAATATAGAGGAGCTGCTCATAATAAGTGTAATTTAAAATATCAAATTGCGAATTTCATTCCTATATTTTTTCATAATCTTTCAGAATATGATTGTCACTTGTTTGTTAGAGAGCTTTCATCTATTGAAGGTGATATAAATATTATACCTTTAAATAAGGAACTTTATATATCCATATCAAAAAGAATTACTGCAAAAGAAAAACAAACTATTGAGTTACGTTTTCTCGATTCATTTAGGTTTATGCCATCTAGTTTAGAGAAATAAGCAAATTATTTATCTGACAACCATTTAACAGTAGTAAAATCAAACAATTCAAATGATGAAGAATTCAATTTAATGAAACGTAAAGGTGTCTTTCCGTACGACTATTTGGATTCTGAAAATCATCTCAATGAAACTCAATTACCTCCCATTTCAGTTTTCTTTAATAAATTAACTAACGAGTCGTGTAGTGTAGAGGATTATGATGAAGACATTTAAATGTATAACATTAAAGGATTATTTACTTTTATATTTAAAGGTAGACGTTCTTTTGCTCTGTGACATATTTGAAAATTTCCGACAAGTATGTAAAAACATTTATAATTTAAATCCCTCTCAATATTATACTACTCCTGGTCTATCCTGGGATGCAATGTTAAAAACAACTGAAATAGAATTAGAGTTGTTAACTGATATTAATATATATAATTTTGTTCTTCGAGGTATCAGGGGGGGGGGGTATTGTTCAATGTTCTAAAAGACATTCAATAGATAATAATAAATATATTAGTGATTATGATTATTAGTGATTATGATTATGATGAAGGAATCAAATTATATAATATATTTAGATGCAAATAATTTATATGGTTATACAATGTCAAAATACCTTCCATATAAAAATTTTATATGGGTTGAAAATTTTTAAGATTTTAATGTTAATAATATAGAAGAAGATGCACCATTGGGTTATATCTAGAATATTCATCAACACTACACGACTATCATAATGATTTACCTTTTTGTGCTGAGAATAAGAAAATTGAAAGCATGAAACAGCGAAAATTAATAACAGATTTAAATAATAAGAAAAACTATATTATACATTACAGAAATCTACAACAATGCTTACAACATGGTCTGATTTTGAAAAAAATTCATAAAATTCTTGAGTTTAGTCAGTCTGATTGGTTAAAGAAATATACTGATTTGAATAATCATCACAGAACACTAGCTAAAAATTCATTTGAACAAAATTTTTTTAAATTGTTAAATAATGCTGTATATGGAAAAACTATGGAAAATGTCGATAAGAGGAAAGATATTAAAATAGTATGTGAATGGGAGAGTAGAGTTAAAAAATTGGGTGCTAGAGCTCTAATTGCTAAACCTAATTTTCATAGTTCACTCAAAATTCATGAAAATATGCATGCCATCCAAATGAATAGAACTAAAACTGAGTATAATAAACCAATTTATGTTGGTTTTTCAGTTTTAGAAATATCCAAATGGAAAATGTATAGTTTTCATTATGATTACATAAAACCTAAATATTGTGAAATTATATGGATACTGATTCCTTTATTTACGATATTAAAACAGATGATCTATATAGTGATATACAAAATGATATTAGTACACATTTTGATACATCTGCATATTCAAAAGACAATCCATATAATTTTCCGCAAATTAATAAAAAAGTATTAGGGAAATGAAAGATGAGTGCAATGGTAAAAAATATTAAGGAATTCATTGGTTTAAGAGCTAAAATGTATTCAGTAAAAATTGATAGAGTTGATACAGAAATTAAAAAAATTAAAGGTGTTAAACAATGTGTAACTAAAAAATTAAGTGTAAATGACTTTAGAAAATGTTTATTAGAGAAAAAATTGTACACAATGTATATATTTAGATCTAAGGTACATCAAATTTATACACAAAATATTAGTAAACTAACATTAAGTTATTTAGATGATAAGAGATATATTAAAGAAAATGGCATCAATACATATGCATGGGGGCATTATAAAATAAATTCTGCATCAACATCATCAAATTTAAATTTATATAGAGAATTTATGCAAGACGATGATGATGACATGTTTTTGAATGTAAATATATATAGACAATTTATGCAAGACGATGATGATGATGAAATGTTTTTAAATGTAAATATATAGATTAAGTAGTTCATAAGAAATGTAATGTATAAAATAATATGAATTAATAAAGAAAGAATATATTATATGTATGTATATAAATTAAACAATTTTACATACATACATACATAATTGGTCATTACAACCCTTCAGTCAGGATTACGACCTAGTTTCTCACACCACTTATGTTGTGTGTGTTAATTTTATACATGAGTGGCGGGACCTACAGTTTAAAGTCGACTCCGAACGACAGATTTTTGAGAAACTTTTCATGGCAATTTTATTTACTCTCAGAGTTTTTGCCAGAAATCTGCTGAGAGGAAGTCACCGAAGAAATACTTTTTGTATTTTATTTGATGTCTGGCCTGGGGCTCGAACCCTGGCTTTTCGTCTAATAAGCCAACACACTACCTACTAGACCACGGCGACTAAATTTTTTTTTTTAATTTTTTTTTTATATTTTTTTAATTTTGTTAATTTAGATGATTCAAATGGTATGGGAACACATTGGGTAGCATATTATAAAAACAACAAATATAAAGAATACTTTGATAGCTTTGGAGACTTACAACCACCAGTTGAGATTGTCAACTGCTTAAAATATCCCATTGAATATAATTATGAACGAAAACAAAAATTTAATACATTTAATTGTGGACACTTGTGTCTAAAATTTTTTTTTCATTAAATATAAATTGAAGTAAATTAATTTTTTATTTTACTTCAATTTATATTTAATGAAAAAAAATTTTAATTATATATATAATTTCTATTATATATAATTTTTTATTTTACTTCAATTTATATTTAATGAAAAAAAATTTTAGACACAAGTGTCCACAATTAAATGTACTAATTTTTGTTTTCGTTCATAATTATATTCAAATTATTATATTCAAATGTATTCCCATATATAAATATATATATATAGGTGAATATATATATATATAGGTGATAGTTGAAACCTTGTACTAATTAAATTTTTCCTTTTTCACATTTACAGGTTAATTAAAAGCCAACTTACAAAACATGAACATAAGATACATGTATGTAATACATGTTTAATACATTTCCATAATGATTCATCACTAGAAAATCATAAGAAAGAATGCAATAAGATGGTAACTAAAATGCCTAGTACAGAAAACAATATGCTTAGTTATAAAAAATTTAAAAAACAATTGGATGTGCCTTTTGTTCTATATGCTGATTTTGAATGTATTTTAGAATCAATTAATGTACAAAATTCAACAAATGTAAAATCAGTACAAAAGCATATTCCATTTGCTTATAGTTATTATATTAAATGTTCATGTAATTCAGATTTAAATATTTCTAAAATTTACAGTGGTAATAATGCACCACAACTTTTTTAAAAGTTTAGTTAACGATATTTTAGATCTTTACACTGAACATTTAAGTGTTATTAAACCTATGAATTCATTAACGCCACCTCAACAGATATTTGTAAAAAAATTTTATCGAATAAAGATTAGGTAGCTGACCATTGTCATCTAACCGGTGAATATAGAGGAGCTGCTCATAATAAGTGTAATTTAAAATATCAAATTGCGAATTTCATTCCTATATTTTTTCATAATCTTTCAGAATATGATTGTCACTTGTTTGTTAGAGAGCTTTCATCTATTGAAGGTGATATAAATATTATACCTTTAAATAAGGAACTTTATATATCCATATCAAAAAGAATTACTGCAAAAGAAAAACAAACTATTGAGTTACGTTTTCTCGATTCATTTAGGTTTATGCCATCTAGTTTAGAGAAATAAGCAAATTATTTATCTGACAACCATTTAACAGTAGTAAAATCAAACAATTCAAATGATGAAGAATTCAATTTAATGAAACGTAAAGGTGTCTTTCCGTACGACTATTTGGATTCTGAAAATCATCTCAATGAAACTCAATTACCTCCCATTTCAGTTTTCTTTAATAAATTAACTAACGAGTCGTGTAGTGTAGAGGATTATGATGAAGACATTTAAATGTATAACATTAAAGGATTATTTACTTTTATATTTAAAGGTAGACGTTCTTTTGCTCTGTGACATATTTGAAAATTTCCGACAAGTATGTAAAAACATTTATAATTTAAATCCCTCTCAATATTATACTACTCCTGGTCTATCCTGGGATGCAATGTTAAAAACAACTGAAATAGAATTAGAGTTGTTAACTGATATTAATATATATAATTTTGTTCTTCGTGGTATCAGGGGGGGGGGGTATTGTTCAATGTTCTAAAAGACATTCAATAGATAATAATAAATATATTAGTGATTATGATTATTAGTGATTATGATTATGATGAAGGAATCAAATTATATAATATATTTAGATGCAAATAATTTATATGGTTATACAATGTCAAAATACCTTCCATATAAAAATTTTATATGGGTTGAAAATTTTTAAGATTTTAATGTTAATAATATAGAAGAAGATGCACCATTGGGTTATATCTAGAATATTCATCAACACTACACGACTATCATAATGATTTACCTTTTTGTGCTGAGAATAAGAAAATTGAAAGCATGAAACAGCGAAAATTAATAACAGATTTAAATAATAAGAAAAACTATATTATACATTACAGAAATCTACAACAATGCTTACAACATGGTCTGATTTTGAAAAAAATTCATAAAATTCTTGAGTTTAGTCAGTCTGATTGGTTAAAGAAATATACTGATTTGAAAAATCATCACAGAACACTAGCTAAAAATTCATTTGAACAAAATTTTTTTA
The DNA here is from genome assembly GCA_932273835.1 of Sarcophaga variegata. Taxonomy (NCBI): domain Eukaryota; kingdom Metazoa; phylum Arthropoda; class Insecta; order Diptera; family Sarcophagidae; genus Sarcophaga; species Sarcophaga variegata. The sequence continues at coordinate 57,196,556 of OW026359.1, forward strand.
AATTGTTAAATAATGCTGTATATGGAAAAACTATGGAAAATGTCGATAAGAGGAAAGATATTAAAATAGTATGTGAATGGGAGAGTAGAGTTAAAAAATTGGGTGCTAGAGCTCTAATTGCTAAACCTAATTTTCATAGTTCACTCAAAATTCATGAAAATATGCATGCCATCCAAATGAATAGAACTAAAACTGAGTATAATAAACCAATTTATGTTGGTTTTTCAGTTTTAGAAATATCCAAATGGAAAATGTATAGTTTTCATTATGATTACATAAAACCTAAATATTGTGAAATTATATGGATACTGATTCCTTTATTTACGATATTAAAACAGATGATCTATATAGTGATATACAAAATGATATTAGTACACATTTTGATACATCTGCATATTCAAAAGACAATCCATATAATTTTCCGCAAATTAATAAAAAAGTATTAGGGAAATGAAAGATGAGTGCAATGGTAAAAAATATTAAGGAATTCATTGGTTTAAGAGCTAAAATGTATTCAGTAAAAATTGATAGAGTTGATACAGAAATTAAAATAATTAAAGGTGTTAAACAATGTGTAACTAAAAAATTAAGTGTAAATGACTTTAGAAAATGTTTATTAGAGAAAAAATTGTACACAATGTATATATTTAGATCTAAGGTACATCAAATTTATACACAAAATATTAGTAAACTAACATTAAGTTATTTAGATGATAAGAGATATATTAAAGAAAATGGTATCAATACATATGCATGGGGGCATTATAAAATAAATTCTGCATCAACATCATCAAATTTAAATTTATATAGAGAATTTATGCAAGACGATGATGATGACATGTTTTTAAATGTAAATATATATAGACAATTTATGCAAGACGATGATGATGATGAAATGTTTTTAAATGTAAATATATAGATTAAGTAGTTCATAAGAAATGTAATGTATAAAATAATATGAATTAATAAAGAAAGAATATATTATATGTATGTATATAAATTAAACAATTTTACATACATACATACATAATTGGTCATTACAACCCTTCAGTCAGGATTACGACCTAGTTTCTCACACCACTTATGTTGTGTGTGTTAATTTTATACATGAGTGGCGGGACCTACAGTTTAAAGTCGACTCCGAACGACAGATTTTTGAGAAACTTTTCATGGCAATTTTATTTACTCTCAGAGTTTTTGCCAGAAATCTGCTGAGAGGAAGTCACCGAAGAAATACTTTTTGTATTTTATTTGATGTCTGGCCTGGGGCTCGAACCCTGGCTTTTCGTCTAATAAGCCAACACACTACCTACTAGACCACGGCGACTAAATTTTTTTTTTTTATTTTTTTTTTTATATTTTTTTTAATTTTGTTAATTTAGATGATTCAAATGGTATGGGAACACATTGGGTAGCATATTATAAAAACAACAAATATAAAGAATACTTTGATAGCTTTGGAGACTTACAACCACCAGTTGAGATTGTCAACTGCTTAAAATATCCCATTGAATATAATTATGAACGAAAACAAAAATTTAATACATTTAATTGTGGACACTTGTGTCTAAAATTTTTTTTTCATTAAATATAAATTGAAGTAAATTAATTTTTTATTTTACTTCAATTTATATTTAATGAAAAAAAATTTTAATTATATATATAATTTTTATTATATATAATTTTTTATTTTACTTCAATTTATATTTAATGAAAAAAAATTTTAGACACAAGTGTCCACAATTAAATGTACTAATTTTTGTTTTCGTTCATAATTATATTCAATGGGATATTTTAAGCAGTTGACAATCTCAACTGGTGGTTGTAAGTCTCCAAAGCTATCAAAGTATTCTTTATATTTGTTGTTTTTATAATATGCTACCCAATGTGTTCCCATACCATTTTAATCATCTAAATTAACAATGCCGCATTCTTGTTTGAATGGTTTTTTAGGTAAAGAATCACGCATGAAAACACCTCTAAAGTATTTGAGATGTTTACCATATTTTCTTATATGGCGATTGGGTAGGTTATCCAGTAGTTTTTTGGAGCTGGACTCTAGTAGAGACCATATCCAGTTTTATATGGTTTGAGATATAACCCTTTACCCATTGCAATTGATTCCATATATCTATTATGATGGTTAGCTTCCGCCAATTGTTCTTTTCCATTTTTGATAGCATTTACTGCTTTGACAATAGCGGATCCTCCACTTGCCAAACCACCAAGCGCTGACAATGCTGTTAGTACGGGAATAAGTGGAAGGAATCCTCCAATTTTCGGTACAGGTATAACTCACGGTATTATAATGTCTGCTCGCTTTTTCCCTTTAAAATTTGAATGAATAGCCTTTTGAGCTATTTTAACAGCATCATTTATATCAAGGGGTTTCTGTTCTTTCAATTGTTTTAAAGTTTTTTTCACAGTAGCTGTGAATAATTTCTTATTACATTTTTCTTCTTTCCTTTTCTCATTCTTTTTAAATTCTTTCTTTTTCTCTGCTCCTTCATACCTAATCCAAATTTTACTTTTGTTTTCATTGCATTCGTTACAAACCATGCATTTGCACGTTCTTTAATATCACTATCTTTAGCTTTTACTCTTTGCCAGGCTTTTTCAGCTAATATCTGGTAGATGTCTTTTATTTATGTCGTGTGGTTGTGAATATGCAATATCGTGTTCTTTACAAGCTGCGTCTAATAAATTTATACCCTTATCTCCTCTTGCTAAACGTTTTTCAAGTTTTGTTCCAGGTCCGCAGAATTGATATCCAGGTAAATGTAATTCAACAGGTAATTTATTTATTAAACTGTTTACGAATCCTCGTCCGATTTTATACTGACTGGATGTGATTGATTTACTATAGTTTATAACCATTTTTTTCTTTTTTGATTTAACATGTAATCAAACGTTAAAAGTGATAATCTAACTGATCTCTTTCCTTATAAAAGACTGTATTTATAATACAAAAAGTTTATTACTTATCAGTATGCGAATAGTTAAACAAGCTAAAGAGATTGTGATAAAGAATATTGATAAGAAGTTAGGAAAAAGAGTTAAAACTGTACATAGTACACTATTACCAAACACAATAAGAGCATTAATTGTGGGACCATCAAAATGTGGTAAAACGAATGTTATGATTAGTCTCATCGAAAGTCCTAATGGACTCAGATTTAAAAATATCTATATATATTCAAAATCTCTATATCAACCGAAATACTGTTATTTAAGGGAATTAATCAACCCAATTAAGGGGATCAGTCTCTATACGTTTTCGGAAAATGAACAAATTCTAGGTCCGGCTGAAGCAAAACAACATTCAATAATGATTTTCGATGATGTGATTTGTGGAAAACAAAATTCGATAAGAGATTACTTTGGCATGGGTAGACATAAAAATATTGATTGTTTTTACTTATGTCAAACGTATACTAAAATACCTAAACATTTGATACGTGACAATGCAAATATGATTGTGATTTTTAAGCAAGACAAAATGAACTTGAGACATATATATAATGATCATGTTATTGGTGATATGTCATTTAATCAGTTTGTAGATATATGTAATAGATGTTGGAAAGATAAATATGGATTTCTTGTTGTTAGTAAAGATGATGAATTGAACAAAGGAAGATATCGTAAGGGATTTGATAATTTCATACAGTTATAAGATAGGTTAAAAAAAAGACAAAACTAATCATAAGCAGATCATGATCAGATATAAAGCAGATCGTTACCAGATCGTGATCAGATTGTAAACAGATAGTGAGCAGATCATAAGCAGATTGTAAGCAGATTGTGACCTGATCGTGAGCAGATAGTGACCAGATCGTGAGCAGATCATAAGCAGATAGTTACCAGATCGTGAGCAGATTGTAAGCAGATCGTGACCTGATCGTGAGCAGATAGTGACCAGATCGTGAGCAGGTCATAAGCAGAAAGTGATCAGATCGTGAGCAGATTGTAAACAGATATAAAGCAGATTGTTACTAAATCTTAAGCAGATCATAAGCAGATTGTAAGCAGGTTATTGCAAACAAATAAATATGAATAATAATAATAATAACTTATTAAAGGATATTGTAAAAACTAGAACTATATTAAAAGAAAAATTAAAAAATATTGAATTAAATAATATAGATAGGGTAAATATATTAGAGGATACATTTCAACCTATAACAAAACCTTTAAATCATATAATTGAAAAACTTGAAAGCAGCAATAAGAAAAAATTAAATAAGTACTCACTAATAAATGATGATCATATAGGCGAATCATTTCAAGATGATGATAGTAGTTTTGAGACTATTAACAATTCAACTAAAAAATAAAGAAAGATAATCAAATCATTTATTCTGACAATTATAATAATGTTGAAGATGATATCAGTTACATGTCAACATCTGATATACCTTATTCTGAATATGAAAATGCTATAGAAAGAACTAGTACACCGTTTAATGAATATAAAAGTGCTGTAAAAAGACCCAGCTCAACCTGTTATGAAAATAAAAAAAAATTTAAAAGTGACAATATTTTTAAAAAAATTATAAAGGATAAGGTCAGTGAACAAATAAGAAAGAAAAAATTTTATAATAAACAAACCGCAAACAGTAAATCACATTTATTTAATAACGTTTTATCACCGCATGAAGCAAATGTAAATGTTCATGATAACTATAACAACGACAACAATAACAAAGACGAAGTTCAACAGGAATATGTACAAGCCAATACACTCAAACGAAAAAGTAAAACTATACTGAATAATGATAGAAAAAGAAATAAAGCAACACATTTAATTGAAAAATATTTAAAGCGAAAGAATACATCTATATTTGATGATAATTATGACCACAACAACGAAGTTGACCAGGAATATGTGCAAGTTAATACACTCAAACGAAAAAGTAAAACTATACTGAATAATGATACAAAAAGAAATAAAACAACATATTTGATTGAAAAGAATTTAAAGCGAAAGAAAACATCTACATTAGATGATAATTATGACCAATATAAAAAACGTAAAAAACAACACACTTATTTTCAAAAAGAAAAAGCAGTTGTGATATAAACAATGATAGAAAACGTATAAAATTCACAAGCAGTAATTTTGACATATCATCAACACTACTTAAAAATGTTCAACTTCTTATGAATAATAAAGCTTTAGATAAAACTTATGGTTTCAACATTGATGAAAACGGGAGTTGGCGATATGGGAATAACAAACTTGTCTTTAATAATGATAATTCTATTCGAATAGGAAATAAAAAATTGAAAATGACTCCAGGTTTATTTGAATTAGTATTTCATACAAAACCCTTACATTATACAAAAACTGATTTAAATAAATATAAAGATTTATTAATAAGCACAAATGTATGTAGACGTAAATATCAACCGAATGGACAAATAAAAGGTACAAAAGCTTTTAAATATCAACGTATAATAAAAAAACTATTTAGTACAGAAACAAATAACTTAACGAAAGGTAGTGGTTTAACACTTAAATCTGTAGATTACATAAAACCAAACAATATATATTGGGATAATCCTAATGAGTTAGTCAATAGACTAAGACTTCTCCTATCCTCTGAAAGTGTTGGAGATAACAATCATAAAAACGAAATAATATCTATAGTTGAAGAACTGAGAGAAGCTAATATAATTTATTAGAAAATGAGTTCTATAAATAAATTTGGAGAAAGCTTAAAAAGTCATAGCAAGGTTGAATCTAAAGATGCAGTTACAAAAGCATATCTTAATAACAGAACTGATATACTTACAAATAAAATTGATGAGGTTGATAAAAAAATTTAAAAACTCATTAGAATTATTACAACAAGAAATCAATCATTCGCTTAAAAACATTAATACATTAATATTGAAGAATATAGAAAAAATTTAAAATATACAAACAAATAGTATTATATCGATATCGAAAGAAATACAAAATATAAAAGTTAATGTGACAACTCTTAAAAATAATACTTTGCTATTTACTAATAAACAAATAAAGGAAAATGAAAATATTAAAAAGGATTTAAATGCAATAAAGAGAATTGCATTTGAAAATGAAAAGAAATTTAAGAATATTGACAAGAAATCTGAAACAAGTCTAACAAATGATATTGCTAAAAATTGAAATTGTTAAAAAAACTAATAAAATAAAATGTTTACATTAACAAATTGTCATATAGAATTTTACATTTGAGTAGGAATATGAATGTGAATAAAAGAGATGTAGTAAATGAACTACATAAACAACCACGGAAAAATTTTGAGAGAAGACGAGTTATAGTGAAAAGAATTGATCATTTATGGCAAGCGGATTTAGTTGAAATGATTGCATATGAATCGTATAATAGAGGTTATCGATATCTATTAACTGTTATAGACACGTTTTCTAAAAAAGCTTGGGCTGAAGCAGTTAAAAATAAAAATGCTAAAAGCAAACGAAAACCGAAAAATTTACAAACAGACGATTGAAAAGAATTTTTTAATACACAGTTTAGTCAACTAATGCAATCTCATCAAATTAATCATTATTCCACATATAGTGTTTTGAAAGCATCAATAGTTGAACGATTTAACAGAACATTAAAGGGAATGATGTGGAAAAAGTTTAGTTATCAAGGTACATACAAATGGATTAATATATGTCAAGATCTTTGTGATAGATACAACAACACACTTCACAGAACAATAAAAATGACACCAAACGAAGTGAATTCTACAAACGAAAAACATTTACTCGATACAGTCTTTAACAATTTAAAGATTTTTAGAAAACCTAAATTCAAAGTTGGAGATAATGTTCGTATTAGCAAATATAAACATATATTTGAAAAGAGTTATACACCAAATTGGACAACTGAAATTTTTAAAATTAAACGTGTAAGAAATACTAATCCAAAAACATACATTTTAGAAGACTCTCAAGGACATCATATAAAAGGTGGTTTTTATGAATTTGAATTAATGAAAACTAAATATCTATAAACATATTTAGTTGAAAAGGTTTTAAAAAAAGGGTAATATGTTATATGTTAAATGGTTAGGATTTTCATCAGAGCACAATTTTTTGATTAATACTAATGATTTACTATAAAAGATGGTTAATTAATTTAAAATCGTATTATTCAACAACTAAACGCTAAGATGTCGATAACGTTAACATTAAACGGCAACACTTCTGTACTTGTGGCAAACTATTTTCCGCCAATTCAAATTAAGGAACCTTATCTTTGTGGATTAATTAGTTTCGATACATATCACTCTATTCCAAATGTTGATGTTGAAAATAATATGTTTCATATTGGTGATTATAAAATTGAAGTTCCTATTGGATCATATGAAATATCTGACATTTCAGATTTGATTACTAGTAAATATTACAGTCTTATTCCTAAAGGGCAACTGAGAATTGGAGCTAATTACAATACTTTACAGACATTTATAAAAAGTTCATTAGACACGATCTATTTCAATGAAGAACGATCAATTGGATCATTGCTTGGTTTTAGCAACAGAGTACTTAGAAATGGTGAAGACCACTATTCGGATAAAACTATAGATATAACAAAAATAAATATAATATCCATTGATTGTAATATTGTAAGTGGATCATATATAAACAGCACATCAGTTTTCATTGAACGTTAGTCCAGGCTATAAAATAACAGAAGCACCAGCTAATGTTATATATTTACCACTAAATACAAGAACAATAAATACATTAGTTTTGAAAATTGTCGATCAGGACGGAAATTTAATAAATTTTCGAGGTGAGAAGATATCAATACGATTACATTTGAAACCAGCACAATAATGATTATTTTCGATAAAAGGATCTCGAATGTGGAAACAAAATTCATTCCGCCATCAGCACTCACTACGCAGCAAACAAGGGATAAATTATCTTCTTCTTTTAACGAGCACATAAAATTAAAAAAACACAAGAGGAAAATGAACCGAAAATTAATCTAAGTAAAAGTAATCGAAAGTTTTTACAAAGTTTAGGATTTCAATTAAGGTTAACAAAAGAAGAAGGCCGACGAAAATCCTCTACCGAATCCTCCACGTGGGTGTCGGCTGGTAATGGTGGTTGCCCGATGGGGTGTCCGCCAGCTAAGGGGGGAGTCCATACTCATTTGATCCTAGGATCGGATGAATTCTGGTTCTCACCATAGGATAGAGGTATGAGCTGGACTAAGGTGTTACACGACCCGTGCCGAGAGTCAGCCTGGCTGGGGGCCCATCAAAAATAGTCCAGTCGCTAACGGAGTATCCTGGATACCAGGCAACCTCCAGGATTAACCAGCCTTACCTGGGCACAGTGGATCCCTGCTCAGGTGGACCATCCCCTTATCTGCAACTCGTGGGACCAAAAATGAAAGAAAATGATAATAATACAGAAAATGGTAATAAAAAGTCCTCTCTGGAGGCCGAGAACGGAACTCGTAAAAATCCGCGTACGGGTGTTAAACCGACGCCCGTCTCAACAAAAGAGGTGAAGGAAGTGGTTAATGCAATGGCAGGCCAAAAACCTGAAACCTCAAAAAATGCGAGATTATTACTAGCCAAAAGCTTTGGCCTTACCAAAACGGAGGTTGCTGCAAAAGCCGGATCCACATCCAGCAAAAGCGGCCTTGGAAGTGTAAAGGTTGACGCGGCACCAAAGTACTTAAAATAATCTAAACAAAAATACAGGGTCCTCGAACGGAATTCAAATATCCCAGAGGGCAGCCGAACGCCGCGTGATACGCAATCGCTAGCCTGGGCTAAGGAAAACTGGCCGAATTAGATAAGTTGACAAACAACGAGACGGCTGTGAAAAGACAGCGGTCTGCCGAAAGTGACACACCCGGTGCAAAGAAGCAAAGAAGCTCTCACCGCACTAACATAACGTACAGCGATGTACTAAAAGATAGTATCGAGATGGCGGTGGTCGATCGCTCAGACCCAGATGGTAGCATCACACCGTCAAATTGGAGACTAGTTGAGGACGCCCTGGCAGATATCTTCCTAGATGTGATGGAGGAACATCCCGGGCCAGTACCAGTTTACCAAATGTGTGGCTGGCACCAAGGACACGTTAAGCTAGTAATGTGTGCCGATAAGCGAGCTCTGGATCTTTTCTCCATCGCTATATCAAGGTTGGGAGAAATCTGGCCGGGCGCCAAGTTAGAGGTGGGAGAACAATCTACCCCGCACTTGGGGGCTCAAAAACGACCAGGGCTATAGGGAGGGGAACTCCACAATGTGGAGTACTTTCTCCTCTTTTGTGGAATCTGATGATGAATGAGCTACTAGTGATACTGGAACAAAATGGATGTGAGGCAATTGCCTATGCGGATGACATTGTTCTTGTGATCTCCGGAAGATTTGTCGACACTATCAGAGATAGGATGCAACTGGCTCTGAGGAGTGTCTGCGGGTGGGCATCTGATCGTGGATTGGGTGTTAACCCGGTGAAAACGGAAGTAGTACTCTTCACGAGAAGGTACAAGCCACCGACTTTTCGTCCACTGAAACTGAACGGGACGGAACTGAAACTCAAACAGGAGGCACACTTTCTAGGACTCATTCTGGATAGGAAGCTGTCTTGGAAATCGAACATCATTAATAGAATCAAAAAGGCTTCCATTGCCCTGTATGATTGTAACAGAGTGTTTGGGGAAAAATGGGGCCTAGGATCTAGGATGACTCACTGGATCTACACAGCGGTGGTCAGACCTATCTTGACCTACGGATGCCTAGTTTGGTGGAAATCCCTTGAAAAGAAGACTAATTCGAAACTAATACAGCGACTGCAGAGATCTGCCTGTATTATCATCAGTGTCGGCACGAGAGATAATTTTGGGCCTCTTTCCGCTTGACCTTTTCTGTAGGGGAGTGGCTGCTAAAATAAGTAAACGTCTCTGGGCGACTGGACAGTGGCATGACTCGGATATCGGCCACGCAAGGATCCTGAGGGAAGTTGGAGCTGTCGGGAGCAGTGACTACATGACACCGCGGTACAACTTCACGAGGAGATTCAGGACATCGGTTCCGGATAACGGGGCCTGGAGGGGTGATGTGACCCACTTATTAAGAGACTCCGCACAAATCTACACCGACGGTTCTAAGCTGAACGGAGCTGTTGGGAGTGGAATGTTTTCGGAATCGGCTGGTATAGCTCAGTCTATAAGACTGCCAAACCACTGCAGTGTCTTTCAGGCGGAGGTGGTGGCCGTACGGGCTGCGGCGAGTATTATTGGGGACGGAAGGGTCTCCAAGCGGAACGTCACCATACTTTCTGATAGCCAGGCGGCTATCAAGGCTCTGAGTTCTAATGTGATGAACTCCAAGACGGTGTACGGCTGTCGCAGATATCTCGACGTGATAGCGGAACGTTATGATGTTCATATCGTATGGGTACCGGGGCACAGTGGTATTCCGGGTAACTGCAGAGCTGATGAACTTGCCAGGCTGGGCACGACCATCGAACTCTCCGATGAGTTCTCGAATCTGGGCATGCCTATGAGGACCTGCAAGCTCATAATTGATAATGCGATCGTCGATTCCGTCAACGACAGGTGGGCGGCCTCGGACACGGGTAGAACGGCTCGTAAAATCTGGCCAAGGCTAGATGAGGGGCGCACAATGAGTCTACTTAAACTCCAAAGAGGCTCGCTCAGTGTAGTTGTCGGTGTCATTACGGGGCATTGCATTATGGGTACGCATGCGAGGCGCATTGGTCTTGGATACCTTGCTAACGACTTCTGCAGAAGCTGCAGAGATGAGGAGGAAGAGGAGACTGTCCCTCATCTGCTGCCAAAGGAGAAGGAAGTACTTGAGTACTTTCTACATGGACGATCTGGAGGAACTGTCAAGGATTGACATTGGCAGCCTGAATCGCTTCATCAGGAGCTCCGAGTGGTTTCGAGAGTAGGGGATAACGGATAACTGTGGTAGCACAATGGGCCCAATGCGGCCTAAGTGAGTCCATCCAAAAATTTTTCTTGGATGGGCAGCCACCTATACCTACCTACCTACCTAACAAAAGAAGAAGAAGAAAATGAGTAATATAATAAACGTTTTACAAAAACCACAATTTGATATTTCAATTATTAAAAAGGAATATCATAGTTATATATCATATTTACAATCTTATAAAAATAATGATGAAATTCGAATATCAATTCAAAACCAGGATTTAAATGTTTTACCAAGTGAAAGCTTTCTCTATATTGAAGGGCAAGCAACAAAGGAAGATTCAACAACCGCCATCTCTCAAAAACTTCTTAACAACTGTATGGGTTATCTCTTTGATGAAATCCGATATGAACTTAACGGTATAGAAATTGATCGTACACGACATTTGGGAATAACTACAGAAATGAAAAACTATGTATCATTAAATGAATTTGAAAGCAATTCGTTAATAAATGCAGGATGGGCACCAAATAATGCTGATGATCTTACACTAGCTTCCGGTTATTTCAATTTTTGTGTTCCATTAAAAATGATTCTTGGATTTGCTGAAGATTTTAATAAAGTAATACTTAATTCTAAACATGAACTAATTCTCCTACGCTCTAAATATGATTCTCAAGTACTCAAACCTATTATTCCTAGTGAAAAATTTAAGTTATCTATTCTGAACATTACATGGAAAGTACCACATATTCAATTGGCAGATGCTTACAAGTTGGAAATATTTAAAACAATTAATAGCCGCCGACCGCTAAATATTGCTTTTAGAAGTTGGGATACATATTATTATCCTTCACCTCCACAAAGCACAGCTGTTCTATGGAATGTTAAGCAAGCGAGTGAAAATGAGAGGCTACGATTCCTTCTTTCAGCATTTCGCAATAATCAAAATAAAGTTGTTTATTGTGATTTAACTGATGTAAAAGTACATTTGAATTCTGATGTATACCCCTATGATGACTTAAATCTAAAATTCGATCGAAATCGTTTTGCTGTATTGTATGATATGTATTCAAAATTTCAACAAAGCTATTATTTACGTGACTCACAACCATTATTAACAAGGGAAAAATTCAAGACAATAGCGCCAATAATTGTAATAGATGTTAGCCATCAGAATGAAGCAATTCAAACTGAACCAATAGATATCCGTATAGAAATAAAAGCCTTAACAAATATACCTGCAAATACATCTGCATATTGTACAATTATACACGATAGAATGTTTGAATATATTCCTCTTACAAATGAGATAAAAAAAACTTTTGTAAATATATATGTATATATAATTTTTTAATGATAAATAAAGGTATATAAATAGAAAAATTAATAGTGTTTTAATCATCACATCTTCGATCTTTCTAAAATAAACAACAACAACAGCAATTGATTAGGCGTTATGATGATGAAATAATATAAATATGTGAACAATTAATGTTAAACATTATTTGCAAACATTGCATATGAACATACAGTAACTAGATATATAAAATGTTTCTCACAGAATTATTTAATTTTTTAAAAACATTTACACACATTATTTCCGATGAAGATAAGAAAAAACTGATAGATATACAATCACTTGTTGAACTGAACATATTGATAATTTAAAAACAAAAAAAAACTGCACATGGAGAACATTTCGAAGATTGCGTCTGGTCTAATGAAAACGCAAAATGCGGTCCAGAAACCTGTCATTGCAGTTATTATAAGAATAAAAAGAATCAAGTAGAAGAAGAAGCAAGAAAATTAATAAATTTCTATTATGTGTTGAAATGTAAGAACTGTACTTTTAATAAAATTTAATTATAATCCTAAGAAATGTATTTAGTCCAAGTTTTAGAATATTTTTTTCCCAATAAAAATATTAGTATAAAAATAAAACAAATTAAACATTTTTAGATTTCAACATTAATCACACCTGGTAAGCGTGAGAATTCAGCAGATCTAATATCACAATGAAAAACATATGAACAAAATTTTTTTGCCTACACGCGCCAAAGCGTGTAAATAAATGTACTTTTATAAAAATAAAACAAATTAAACTTTTTTTATTTCAACATTAATCGGATCAATATGTAAAGCATGAGAATTTAGCAGATCCAATATCATAATGAAAAATATATGAAATATTTTTCTTTGCCTACACGCGCCAAACTGTGTGTAACTTGATATACGTTTTGCATTGAATAAACTAAACAACCGGCATAAACGCATCACAATCACCCTACATAACGCTACATCTCTCTCTAATATATGTTACATACCTAAAAAATATTTAGCTTACTTTTCAAAACAAAAATATGAAGCCATAAAACTACCGTCATAAACGTATCACAATCACCCTACATAACGCTACATCTCTCTCTAATATATGTTACATACCTAAAAAATATTTAGCTTACTTTTCAAAACAAAAATATGAAGCCATAAAACTACCGTCATAAACGTATCACAATCACCCTACATAACGCTACATCTCTCTCTAATATATGTTACATACCTAAGAAATATTTAGCTTACTTTTCAAAACAAAAATATGAAGCCATAAAACTACCGTCATAAACGTATCACAATCACCCTGCATAACCCTACCCTCTCTAACCCTCTCTAACAAATGTTACATACCTATCACTCAACCAACTATAGCACACACACATACACATACACACATTAAAAAGCATTACCTTTTCACAATACATGTTACAAACCTATCGACTAACCGAAAATGACCGGCTGTAGCGTAGGGATGATCCCAAATTTGTATGGAAAAAGTGTTCCCGAAACGCCATAAACATAGTACTAATATTTCTGTCGATGAATCTTTACATAGTACACAACATTCTGCTGAAAGTAGTGAATGAATTTAAACAACAAATTCTCTTAAGCAGGGCCAATTTCACAAATTATGAATCACTTACTCAATTTAATAGAATTAGACACATTATAGAATTCGATACGAGGGAAAATCTCAAGAACAAATTGAAAGAATTTTTACGACCAAATTTGGTGACAGCGATACATTGTTGTCTTGAAGATCTATATGAGTTTAAGGAAACAATAAAAGGAATATTTACCAAAAAGTTTGTTTTTACAAGAATCTTTGCAATTGATATTGTTAATATTGATGACCAAAAAGCCATTATTATGGAAACTCACACTAGGGCACAAAGAAATTTTAAGGAAAATCATAAACAATATAGGATGATGATCATTTTAAGGAATTAATAGCCATTTTAACTTTATTTGCAATAAAGCGAAATAAGATAGGAAACCAACTAAGATTCCAATTGGAGAGGCTCCAATTCCTAGCAAGGAGGGAGAGTTCCTTCACATTGACATTTTTTATGCTCAAAATTTGAAATTCCTTACATGTATTGACGCTTATTCAAAATTTCTCGTAATAAAGCAAATAGAAGACAAAACAAATTTAGGCGAAAAAGTATTAGATATATTGCAGACTTTTCCTGCAGCAAGGAATATAACGTTAGACAATGAACCAGGCTTTAAAACACCTATATTCCAATTCTTAATGCAAAGATTAAGAAATTATATTTTGCTGACCCTATGCACAGTACTACTAACGGTCAGATAGAAAGAGCACACTCAACCCTGATCGAAATAGCAAGATGTTTAAAACAAGAATATCAATTTTTAGACACTGTTGAGATTTTTCATAGAGCAGCTCAACAGTATAATCTTACCATACATGCAGTTACGAACGAAAAACCATTTGAAGTGTTTCACAATAAAGTTAATCATGAAAACCTGCGTAATAAATTATTGGAAGCTCAGACTAGAATGCTACAAAGGAATAACCCTACTCAGATCAGAACATTTAAGAAAAATGAGGAAGTTTATGAAAAATTAATAGGACAAAGGGATAAATTACTTCCACGTTATAAGAAACAGAAAATAAAGGAAGATTTAGGAAATAAGGTTAAAGTTTATAGTAGAAATAGAATTATTCATAAGGAAAACATAAAAAATTAATTTTATCTTACAGAAAATGTTAAAATTGCTTATTTTACTGGCCACACTCACCAACTGCAGACCTGAGGTCCAGATACTAGACTATTGAAATTCTCAATTAATTTCAATACACACAGGACTAAATTAATACATTCTATAGATTTGGACAAATATGGACAAGTAATTACGAATTTAAAAGAGGAAATTCGAAGGAAAAACCTTTCAAACAACTTCCAATACTCGACCATGAAATTGAACAGACACGACAGCAACTAAACAATATGAGACCAAGACAGAAGCGTTCACTATACATTATAGGGACAGCTTGGAAATGGTTGGCAGGAACACCAGACCATGACGATCATAAGATAGGACTTGACAAAATAAATAACATGTTAGAAAACACGAACAGACAACGGATAATAAATAGGGATACCGTCACAAGACTAAACCTAATGACTAATGTAACAAATGCAGTCTTAAAGAAAATACAGACTGAAGACGACTTTAGAAAGAAATTTGAACAAAATTTGATTTATAGATTAAAATTAATAAAAGAAGAAATATTGGACATTCAATATGCCAAAGCAGGAGTTATAAATACCTTTATATTGTCCGAGCCAGAAATTGACGAAATAAAAAAGCAATTAGACTATGAACAATTCCCATATTCCAATATCGATGAGGTTTTAGAACTTTCAGATATTAGAATTGCCTCAAGCAATACAACAATTATTTACATAGTAAATTTGCCTACTATTAATAAACAAATTTGTGAAAATATTGTAATTAAACCGTTAAAAAGACAAAGAACTATAATAAGAATTGGAAATGAAAATTTTGTTAAATGTAAGAATGAAATTTTTGAAATGAAAACTAATTGTAAAACCTATAATAAGCTATCAATATGTAACAATAGAAATCTTTTAAATATTACAAACATAAATTGTATTCCAAATTTATTATCTAGTGAGAATCACAATTGTACAATTATAAATAATCAGCACATTCCAACCATTGAAGAAATAAAACTTGGAATAAGCCTGTTAAATCAATACAATGGTTCTGTCAGAATCCCTGACGCCAAACCATGGAATTTATCAGGAAGTTTTTTAATAAAATTCCATAATACCACAATTAATTTAAACGATATTGATTATCTTGCAATGGAAGTCCATGATATAAAGTCAGTTCTTAATATCTCCAATACAAATTTTTATACATCTGCAATTAGAACTATTTTAAGCGATCGATTTCCTAATCTTAAATTAATTTTGGTAATTGTGGAATTGTAGGTAATGAATTAGCAGACAATGCAGCAAAGAACGCGGTGAATCAACCCGTATACTTTACTGATGCTTTAAATCGAAAAGATCTAAATGAGACAAATTAATAGAAATCGATGAGGATAACACCTATAGTCATACCTCCTCAATGTACCGAATGATCAACAAAGAAAAAATAAAATATATGACTATTTAACAGAATATTCAAATTATTTCTTTAGACTTCATAGTATAAAACTTCTTCGTCTTAGACTAGGACATACAATGATTTCGTATGGCTTCATATTCAAACAAAATTTCACTCCATTCTGTAACTGCTATGCTAATATACCAATAACACTCAGTCATATTTTATGCCACTGCCCATTGCTGTTGGACATTCGTAATTCGGTTTTTCAAAACTAATGTTGAAAACATGTTGAAAACACAAACAACTAATGGAATTTCTTAAAAAATCCAAGCTACTTTATGAAATATAAACATAGGAATCATCTTACAATAATATTATAATGTTATAATATCTCTTAGGGCCATTATTACAACTTGCCGTTAATTTAAGGGAGGATTTTAACTGGCAGATAAATTGTTTATCGTTATTATGAGTACCCAATAAGATAGAAGTGATCGTTAAGCTAAAGGGAGGATCATCCTACCTTTAACATTTAAAGGTCACTTTATGTTTGAACTTGCCATATTATATATTATTTTCATTACGGCAACTTGAAATTTAAACAAAATGAGCATATACATCAAAAAAACGGTTGCCACTGCCTTAAAAAACTTGTAGCAGTTTTTTTGAGCAGTTGAGCAGTTTTATCGACATATTGGAGTAGGGTTGATGCCTCTTGATGATGAAAAATCAAATTTGAGTGTGCAGCCTGATTTATTGTTATGAGCCCACAGATGGTGTTTATTCATGTGATATGGTACATAGAATATAACCATTGGTTTTTGCTTTCCAACTGTGTTAGCGGCGTGCTGTCTATGTAGGGCTCAATGTTACAATTCTTGCGAGTGTTATAATTGAGAAGTGAAATTTCGCACAATAATTTCTGGGCGTTGTAATTGAATTTTGATTTTACATGTGGGCATAGGAATTCTCCTTCTTCAATAATTATGCACGTAGTTCACTGTTTTTAGGTCAATACAAAATACTGATCTTTAATAGCTTTTATAGTTAGGAAATCGCCACATGGTCTTATGGCAAGCATTGTGTTATTGATTAAAATAGGAATTGGATATGGCTTGAAAGCTTGAATATTTTAAAATCGGATAATGAAATGGATATACTAAAAATGACGTGGTTTTTCGTTACTCCTCCTTTTACCTTCATAATACAGTACAGTTGAAGAATATTATCCCTGTTTACTGGCAATTCTAGCAATAGTCGAATGTGGTTTCTCACCTGCACCAGCTCGGCTTGAAATTGTGGGGATAAAAGCATTGGGATAATTTTTCCGATGTAAGAATCTGTTAGTACCGCTATGATTTCTGATTAGATTCGATGCAACCTTGCTGATGTCAAGGAAATTTTAATGGGTAGTGACATGAACATTTGGAATAGTTTTGCTTTCTGCAGTTCTTTTGCATTTTCATGTAAACTTGACGCAACTAAGGATTTCAATTTCTGCTTGATGTTGTCTTAGTATTGTTTCATTATGATGTCCGCATGAATGCTTAGGATGTTGGTTATCTACGGTTAATTCATCATTCTCCGTCGATACTGCGTTTTGTGTATTCAATTGTTGCTGTTCTTCAGATTCGCCGTTCAGCTTGGGAAGTGGGGCTCGATAGTGAATTTCCCGTTTAAGTATACCTGATGTTGTTTGAACATCTGCAACTATTACAACTTCGTCTTACCACTTATAAACCTTTATTGCACGCCCCAACGACCATTTCATATCTGGCACGTTATCCTCTTTGATGATTACGATTGCGCCTGGTTTTAAATTTTTGATCGTTCTTGCCATTTGTTTCGATACTGCAGTTCATTAAGGTAGGCCCATGACTACCTTTTCCAAAATTCGTGTTTAATATGATAAACCAATTTTCAACTTGTATCTGAATTAAGGTTTGTGCGTTTCGCTTGTGCCTCGATTTGAGCCGCCAATGGTTCAGTTATCATTTGACATCAGTGAAATGGGTCTCGAATTAAGTATTGCTTCAATTTCAGTAACTGTAGTCTCAAGTTCTTCGTAGGTTAAAGATATACTCTTCAAGGTTCTTACAAAAAAAAATACTTTGCTGATTTGACAGCTGCCTCCCATAGACCACCAAAGTGTGGAGCCCTTGGGGGAATGAAATTAAATTGTGTTGGTAATGTATTAAAATATGAAAATGTGCGCAGCGTAAATAAAACACGTCTGTATGGTTCAAAAGTAAAATTAGAAGAGACAGTTTATTGTATTTATTAATATATACACATATTATGCTTTTGACAATTATATCAAAGAAAAATAGATGTTAAAACCAAAGTGTATAGATAAGTATACTTGCTTGCTATAAGCAATAATATTTGTCCATATAATTTCAACATTCCCCCCGGACAAGTATTCTGTATAATTATATTTACTCTTTGTTTACATAAAATAATATTCTATCATACAAATTTAGATCTGGGATATTAAGGCTTCAAATATTATGTTTTTACTTAATTCCAAGATCGGATAAAAATTTTGTTTGTTTAACAGCAACCACACCTTTTGTCAATATATCAGCCAACATATTATTAGTTTCAATATATTCTAAGACTATTTTATCATTTTTAATGGCTTCAGATATAAATTTTGCTTTTATGTCCACATGTTTTGTGCGAGATGAATATGAATTGTTCGTTGCAATTTGTATAGCGCTCCTATTATCGCAATAAATTACCATTGACTTGCTAACGTTACCAATCAATTCCTTTTGGATTCGGTTCAACCAAATGGATTCTTGAACTGCTGCAACTAAGGACATAAATTCAGCTTCAGTAGTTGATAGTGCGACTGTACGCTGAAGTCGTGTTGCCCATGAGATTGCTGCTCCTTGATGAATGAAAACGTAACCTGTTGTAGAACGTCTGCTATCAATATCACTGGCCAGCGTCACAAAAACCAATGATTTCACTTGATTTGTCGTTGTACATCAAACCTTTATTAATAGTGCCTTTTAAATATCTCATAACTCGTTTAACGCCATTCCAATGAGCTTACCAGGATTTTATATTTACAGCAAAGCAAATGTCTGGCCTGGTAATCTGTGCAGCGAATAATAAACAGCCAACAGCTTCCATGTAAGGAACATCCTTCATCTGCTGCATTTCATCATCGTTATCTGGACACATTTCTTCCGTTAACTTTTGATTCAAATCAATTGGCGTCGCAGTTGCATTACATTGATCCATGCCAAAACATGCTAAGACATCAGTAATATATTGGCTCTGATCAATTTTTATAGTTTTTTCCGTCTTATCAGTTGTAATGCGCATACCTAAAACTGATGTGGCCTCCCCCAAATCCTTCATCTTAAACTTTGTGGATAACGCCTTTTTAACATTGTTGATTACCTTCATTTCGTTTGCAAATATTAAAACGTCATCAACATATATTGCCAAAATGAGAATTTTATCTCTATCTTTGTGATAATATATACACTGGCCTACATCGCTTCGTTTCAGACCATAACTTAACAGGACTTTGTTCAGTTCCTCGTTCCATACACGACTCGATTGTTTTAAGCCATAAAGCGACTTATTTAGCTTGCAAACTAAACCAGATCCGTCGTCAAAGCCAATTGGTTGCGTCATGTAGATTTCTTCTTGCAACTTAGCGTTGAGGAATGCTGTTACTGCATCCATTTGATGTACAAATAAATTATATTTTGCAGCAAGAGCGAATAAGAAACTAATTGATGTATATCTTACTACTGGCGCGTAGGTTTCGTTATAGTCGATACCCTTCTGTTGATTAAATCCCTTAGCTACAAGACGAGCCTCATACCGAAGTATTTCACCAGCGCCATTTACCTTAGTTTTGAATACCCATTTCGAATGTATAGCTTTTTTCTTTTCAGGTAATTTTGACAATGTCCAAGTCTTGTTCAGCAGAAGCGAATCATACTCTTCTTTCATTGCATTTTGCCACAATTCTGCATGTGGGGATGAAAGTGCTTCTTTGACTGTAGATGAATCATTGGATACGAATTCAACGGCGCAAAAATTATAAGACGACTTTAATTTATTCAAAATTCTCTCTGATCGCCATATTTTGCGTTCAACTGGCGGGACATCTTCTTCAGGTGAATGTGCACGATCACGTCCTTCAGTTTCTTTTTCTCCTTCGGATAAACTTGTGGCATCAACAAACTCTTGTGCATCGTTGAGCTTAGAGTCAACATCAAAATTATTTTCTGTAGCAGTGATTGGCAATTCTTCAGTCACTGCCCCCTTAGAATTGTCTATGCTGCTACTTTCAATTTCATCGTTTTCAGAAACATCTATAACAAACGAAGGAAAATTTAATTTTGTTTCTTTTTTATAGATTACCTTGTCTTGTGTTTCAAAAAATACGACGTCACGGCTCACAACTATTTTCTTCGTCTCAGGGTTAAACAGTCTATAGCCTTTTGCTTGGTTACAATAGCCAACAAATATGCATTCTATTGACTTTGGCGCAAATTTCGAGCGCTTTTCTTTTGGCACATGTACCATTGCCTTACTACCAATAATTCGAATATGTTTCAGGTTTGGTTTCTTGTTCGACCAAATCTCCTCAGGACAGCGTGTATTGTTTCGTACTGGCATACGATTTAATAAGTATGCTGCAGTTACCACCGCTTCTGCCCAAAATTTTTCGTGTAGTCCTGAATCAATTAACATGCAGCGTACTCTGTCAGCAATTGTTCGATTCATACGTTCTGCAACACCGTTTTGTTCTGGTGTGTATGGACAAGTTTTTTGATGTAAAATACCATTTTTTTCAATAAACTCCTTAAAACGGTTATTTACATATTCAGTTCCATTGTCAGATCGCAATACTTTAATTTTACGTCCACATTGTTTTTCAGCAAATTCTTTGAACTTTTTAAACTCACCCAGAACTTCAGATTTTTGTCTTATTGGCACAGCAAATACTTTATGTGAGTAATCGTCAACAAATGTCAATATATATCGTGATCCCGAAAACGAACTAACATTTATTGACATGACATCTAAGTGTATCAAATCAAGAACATTTTCTGCGCGCTTACCAACTTCTTTAAATGGCGATCTGCTTTGTTTGCCTTTAACACAAATCACGCAATTATTTTTCTTCAATCCAGAGAAGTATATACCATTGCAGACATTTTTAGCAGCGCATAAATTTTCATGGGATATATGACCAAGTCTACGATGCCAAATTTCATATTCTATTGCAGACACTACACGTTCCTCAGGTCTAGACGTTTCCGTTAAATTGCAGTTCAGACGATATAAATAGTTTACTACATTAGCGCTTGCCACAATTTGGTTTCTCTTATTAAAAATCTTGCAGTGATCCTTTTCAAAAATCACCTTGTTTCCATTTTTTGTCATCTGACGCACAGAAAGGAGATTTGCACAAATTTCCGGCACATACTCCACATTTCTTACAATTGTATTGATATTTTTCTTGTTAGACAATGACATTTTTATTTAATTTTGGTATTATTTGCGACAACCACGTCTTTATTTGCAACTTCCTTTTTATTAAATAATATGTTTGATTTATTTGTCATGTGGGATGTCGCCCCCGAATCAACATACCAATCGGTAACACTATCATTTTCATTTACTAGCAACGAGGCATACAATGCATTGAAATCCTTTTTATAATTATTTTTAGTGTTAGTTTTTTCTGTCTTCTTCTTGTTGGGGCAAAATTTGCTATAATGTCCAACTTCTTTACAGGCGTGACAACGAAATTTTTTATTACCTGTTCTTGAGGATTTCTCTTTTGAATACAACACATTACTTTCATTTTTCGTGTCAAATTTTGCATCTTGAAGTAGTAAAGTTTTGACTGCATCGACGGTTAAATTACTAGCCGAATTCTCCACAGCCAGCACCAAAGCTCGGAATTCATCAGGCAAGCCAGCCAGCATTAACGACGCTGTCAGTTCATCGTCAATATTCAACCCAGCGTTCTTTACCTTTAGTGACGTCATTACAAGCCGATTTACATAGTCAGGCATAGACTCACAGTCCGATACCTTTATTTGCACTAACTGTTTTAACAACTCAACTTTACGCGTTAATCCTTTGTCCTCATAGGCTGCTAACAACGCATTCCATGCTTCATGTGACGAAGTTGCAGTTGGTATATGCGCAAAATTACTAGGCTCTATCATCAGTGTGAGTTCCGCAAGCGCACGCTCATCCGCTTCCACATCTGTTTCCTTAGGTTCATTCGAAAATGGTGTTTCTATCGGCTTCCAGCAATGTTTAATTATTAAATAAGACTTTGCATGCCGCTTCCAAACGTCGAAATTTTCACGTCCACGCAATTTCTCGAACGGGAACATGGGAGATGATGACGCCATTTTTTTTACGAATTCAGAAATATCAGTATACAAAACCAACAATATTTCAAAGATCCACGGAATTTTTTACTTCAAACCAATTCAGCACAATTATAAATCAATTTTTTTTTAATTATTTAAACAAATATTTCGTGACTCCTGGGCCCGTAACCTATTAAAATATGAAAATGTGCGCAGCGTAAATAAAACACGTCTGTATGGTTCAAAAGTAAAATTAGAAGAGAGAGTTTATTGTATTTATTAATATATACACATATTATGCTTTTGACAATTATATCAAAGAAGAATATATGTTAAAACCAAAGTGTATAGATAAGTATACTGGCTTGCTATAAGCAATAATATTTGTCCATATAATTTCAACATAATGGCTTCTTGTGCGTCCGCTGAGTGTATTATTGTTAACAGTTCAGGCAATTTATTCTTTGCTCCAACGAATTTGGTTGTATTATCACAATATAAGTTCTGGCAATGTCACAACGGGAAATGAAATGTTTGAGTACACCAACATAGGCTTCAGTGGTCAGATCAGTCACAAGTTCCACATACACAGCCTTTGTAGCAAAATAGCAAAATACAACAATGCAAGTCTTGTGGGGTTGTTTTCCCCGAATCTTATGGTGTACGGTAATAGAGCCACAGTAATCTACTTCCCCATTCAGAAAAGCTCGTTCTGGTGTTGCAAGTAGGTTTCCCATTTTTTGTTGAAATAACTCTGGCTTGGCTCTGCTTCATACTGTGCATCAATGGACTGTGACTCTTGCCATAATTTTACCTTTAATTGTTCAGAAACGTTGCCAAACAATTCCCAACAATGTTTTTGTTCCACAATGATTGTGCTCTTCATGATGTGTTTGGAATATTAGTTTCGTAATTGGATTATTGTATGGAATGGGAAGTTGGTGTTTTGAATCATATGCCAATGAATATGAATTAAGTCGACCACCAACCCGAATTAATCCGTTTTCATCCAAAAAAGATGTTAGATTTTGAATGCTGCTTGTTCCCTGTAATTTTATATATTTCTAAGTTGATTTATTGATTGAAATTAGGTGTCCAAGCTTTCTAAACTCCATGTAGAAATGGAGGACCACAGAACCAAAGAGTACATTCTTTAAGGGCTGGATTGCATCTACCCTTTACATGGCGCCATTGTTCTGCATTAGTTACCTCCTAAATAATTGCAATTTGATTTGCTACAAATGTGTTGATGCTAAGGACGAATTTATCCAAGAAAGCACAATTTCGGAATCTGTCCAAAACCATGTTGGGCCGGTAAATTGGAGACAAGACTTGCTTCTTGTAGACAATTAAGCTTCTAGTACTGATGTACATATTTCCAATCGCGGCATTGATTGCCGTTTAAGTGTAGCCAAGCGAGACTTAGCATAAAGTAATTGAGTCATGATGGTTCCATCATAAAAAACTGATGGAATATCTGCTGCAGCTCCATAGGCTAATTGATAGAATTTTGGAAAACTCTCTTTGAAAACGTGCCTCAATATTTGAAGGGTTTTTAATGCAGGATTATCTTCTTGGTGTTGTATTGACTCAGCTGATTTGCTGGTCGGTTTTGATTTGTCCGGGCGGAATCACCGGGACAATTATACATACAACACAAGCACTTGAACTTGGTTGTAGTGGATTTGAATAACACAAGCACTTAAACTTGGTTATAGTGGATTTTGAATAACACAAGCACTTAAACTTTGTTATTGCGGAGGGTTTGAGAAGCAAAAACAACCGTTGTCTTTTGTTAATCAATTGTTTCTATAAATTTATTTTTATTTTTCTTAGCCTTAAATACTATTTTATTGCCAAATTGTAATAAATATTTATATTTAATTTATTTTATTTAAGTTCTATTTTGTTGCTGAATTGCAACAAATTATTCTTAAAGTATTTATTAATAATATAAGTTTGCTTTGGACTTATGCATTTTCCCACACGTGTAAAACATTTCAGGAAACATGAAGCCCCAGACGAATGCAATACAAAAAAGCAAAACTTGAAACTTAATCAGAAATGCAAGGTTTTTCTTTTATCATGAGTTGAATTAGCTGTTAACATCAAAAATAAGAGAAAATGCATAAATCCAACAAAATAAAAACAAATAAAAAATTATAAGAAGTCAGCAAAATAAGGTTGTTCACCTAATTTCGTGCAAGTATATGTACGCAAGTATGTTTGTGCATTTATACAAACGTACATGCGGACATATGAAAGAAATTCATTGTGAAGGTCTGAACATGTACCCCGCCGTTGAGTCATGCTCAACAAAATTAAAAATGTGACAACCTTATATTGCCCTTCACATATCTTAGAATTAAAGGCTTAAACTACTGATACTTCAAATTTTGGCGTTGGAATATGTTGACGTACAGTTGGACGTGGAGTTTGTCGATTTGTTTTAATTCCCTTGCAATATGCCCTTTTCCAGGTGATCCTCAGGCATATTATGATTACGAGAACGAGAGCAGCATAGGCCACGGTCCCGTGATGATATTTGATGTGTTCAATTTGTGATGAAAGTTCAGCAGATACCCTTTGGTGTAATATATTTTGAATTTCGGAGATATTTTTAATTTGGTCGGAATAGATCTGGTTGTGAATTTTTGCAGTTCGAACCTCGGTTGGATAACTGATGTCACTTATATTGCTCATTGCGGTGTATGATGTTGGAAGAGATGTGGAGACAGTTTGATGGCCTTTGATGATGATTGAGTGGATCTTAACTGTACAATCCGGCGAGATTTTAAGGAGGCCAGATCCTTTCAGGGTTAGCAGTGATATTTCTTGCCCACATACAGCATTTATTCGGGACGGCTGCTGCATAGTGTAAAGCCATTGATTGCTGTATTCTAACTGTGTAAGCGAAGTTCTATCAGCAACAGGAGTAATGTTACAACTCGTTTGATTGTTAAAATTAAGAAGTGATAGCTCGCATAAGCATTTGTGAGCGTTAGAAATTCATTCTCTCTTATTGTTGCACATGTGGTCCACTATTTTTCTGTCAACACGAGCATTGTGCCATTTATTTGAACATAACTGGTTGTGGTTACAGAAGTTCGAATGTCTTAGGATCAGATAACGGAATAGATATGTGAAAGATAACGTGGTATTTTGTGACAGCTCCCTTTACATTCATAATTTTGTACAGTTGTAGTATATTATCTTTGCTTACTGGTAGTTCTAGAGATCTTGGAAGATAATTTCTTACTTGTATTAGCTCGGCTTGAACTTGAGACGGGGACAAAAGCATTGGGCTGATTTTTCCATGGTGTGGATCCGTTAACGCTGCTATGATTTCTGCTTGAATTCGGTGTAACCTTGCTGATGTTAGAGAAAGTTGAACTGATTGTAACATGAATATTCGAAAAAGCCTTGCTTGATTTTGTTCTTTTTCATTTTCTTGTAATCTAGATGCAATTTCTGATAATTGATTATCTACGTTGTTGAACTTTAGTTTCACATATTCTTCATCTTGTTTAAAGACGTTTGGAGTTGCATCAACAGTTGATGTTTGATTCATGAGGAGTTGTTTGAGATGGTTTTCATTGTCGTTTACTGCGTTGATGGTGTTTGACATTTGTTCGGCATAATCAGAATCCGGAATACCAAACAATGAATTAGCGATGTTGCCAACAATGTTAATAGCACCACGCTTAGCTCTCCTATTTAGTAAGGTTTTTGTCTTTAAGGCCTGCTAGACTTAAGTCGACTGCAAATGCGGTGTAATGCCGTTGTTTCGTTCACGAAGGAACTTATTTCTTGCCAGTATGGTTTTAAATTATAGTAAGAATTGATGTTCCATTCTGACCGCGATACTCGTGTATTACCAATACCCTCAAAATGCAAGCCGATATTGTGTTCAAACTGTGTTACTTCAATTTTATTTGTGGACACGAGTGGGAGCAATAGCAATATTGTGAGTATGATGGTCGCAATTGAACTTGCCAAGGTTCGCTGTTTTTTAGCAAGTGGCCTTCCATCCAATGACTGGTTTGGTGATTGGTTTTCTTCTAACATCTCATGATTATTCTCAGGTTCTGTGAATTGTCGACACGATTGTTGTTCCTTTTCTTCGAGTTCGTCATTGAGCTTAGGGAGTGAAGCTAAATATTGAATTGCTCGTTTAAAAATGCCTGAAGCTGTCTATACATCCGCTACTCTTACAACCTCGTCGTGTCCTTTGTATGTTTTTATTACGCGCCCCAGAAGCCATTTCATGACTGGAACGTTATCTTCTTTTAAAATAACTATCGTATCTGGTTTCAGATTTTTTTATTGTTCTCGCCATTTGTTTCGATATTGTAGCTCATTAAGGTCTCGTGACCACCTCTTCCAAAATTCGTGCTTAAGACGAGACACTAATTTCCACCGTGTTTCCAATTTAAGGTTTGTGGGCTTTGCTTGAGCATCAATTTGGGCTGTTAAGAAAATGTCCCGGAGTCAATGCGCCTATGTCGTTTGCGTCATCTGACATGGGTGAAATGGGTCTGGAATTCAATATTGCTTCAATTTCGACAACTATGGTTTCAAGTTCTTCGTAGGTTAGGGATGCATTCCCCAATGTCCTTATCAAAAGATATTTTGCTAACTTAACAGCTGCCTTCCATAAACCACCAAAATGTGGAGCCCTTGGTGGAATAAAATTTAATTGTATACCCTTTTTTCTGCAAGCATTCGTAATAGCTTCCTTTGCATCTGATGCATATATGATTGTGGAAAGTTCAGGTAATTTATCCTTAGCTCCGACGAAGTTTGTCGCATTGTCGCAGTATAAATTTTGGCAATGTCCACGGCGGGATACGAAACGTTTAAGAGCACCTGTAAATGCTTCAGTTGTGAGATCACTCACGAGTTCGGAGTGTACTACCTTTGTGGCAGAGCAACAAAATACGGCAATGTAGGCGTTGTGCGGTAGTTTCTTCTTAGTTTGTAATGTACTGTAATTGGGCCACAGTAATCGACTCCGGTATTGATGAATGCACGGGCTGGTGTGACGCGTGTCGAGGGTAGGTTTCCCATTATTTGGTGAAAAAGTTCTGGTTTGGCTTTGCTGCATGTCGTGCATCGATGAACAGTGGCTCTTGTCATAATTTTTCCCTTTAGTAAATGTATGCGACCCACAATGCTTGTAATCTTCATGAATCATTTGGAATATTAATTTGGAAATGGAATCGTTGTATGAAATAAGAAGTTGATGTTTTGAATCATATTCCAACAAAGAAGCTTCGAGCCGACCACCGACCCGTATTAATCCATTCTCATCCAAAAAGGGGGTTAGATTCTGAATAGTGCTTGTTCCTGGTACTTGTTTGTATTTTCTCAGTTGTGTTATTTCTTCCTTAAATTCTGAGAGTTGCATTTGTGAAATAATAGGAATCAGTGCTTGGCTGAGTTCCGTTGTTGTTAATAATTTTGATGGTTTTCGCATCTGCTTTTGACATCTAGTGTGAGCAAAGAAGCGTAGAACATATCCAACAATTCGCTGCAGACGATGGAATGAGTTGTTATAGTTGATTTGGTAAATAAAAGTGGGTTCCGTTGGTGTCATTGCTCGTGATTCAAGCAGCTTTGCCTTTCGTTCAAGATCTGTTGGTATGTTGGAACTTGAATTGAACTTAGGTGGCCACACCTTCTCTACCCCATGGAGAAACATTGGCCCATAAAACCAGATGTCTCGCTGGAGACATCCCACGAAATAATATATGCGTTTGCACTTTGAGCTTACGTGACGCCATTGTTCTGCTGGGGTTTCTTCTTGAATTGCTGAGATTCGATTTTCTACAAACGGGTTGAATGAAGCTGACGATGGATTTGTCCACGAGAGCACAATTTCTAAATCAGTCCATAACCATACTGGACATTTAAGTCGAAGGTCAGACCTGACTCTTGTGGCATAGTTCATATCGTGGTATTGTTTGCCGTTTGAGTGGAGCTATGCGGGTTTTAGCACAGAATAAATGTACCATGATGGTGTCGTCTTTGAAAACTGATCGGGTGTAAGCTGCAGCTCCATAAGCCTTTTCGGATGCGTCTGTAAAAATATGGAGTTGTAGGGATTCTGGAATTCTTCCTTTAAAAATATGTCTTGATATTTGAAGATTTTTCAAGATATTTAGGTCTGTGCGAAACGTGATCCATTTAGTATGCTGGGATTCAGGCAAAGTAGTACCCCAATCCAGTTTTAACTCCCACAATTCTTGAATAAACATTTTTGCCATCACTATAATGGGAGATAGAATCCCCAATGAGTCGAATAATCTTGCAAGGTCCGATGTGACTGTTACTTAGTTACTCTCTTAATGTTGCCAGTGTTGACCTTAATACCTAATTTATCAGTTTTCGGCAGCCAAACAAGTCCTAATATTTTGATGGTGTCGACTTCTGTGCTCTCAAAATCTAAGTTTACCTCCAAGTTGTCTTGTGGAATATTGTGGAGTAATTGTGGATGGTTCGCACACCATTTGCGTAACACGAAGCCGCCCTTTTTCATAATCTGCACAAGTTGCTCTTGCAATTGCATAGCTGTTGATAAGCTATTTGACCCGCCCAAGCCATCGTCTACATAGAAATTTTCTTTAATAAATTGTGAAGCAAGTGGAAAGGGTATATTATTTTCTTCAGCCAGTTGATCAAGACATTTTGTTGCTAAATATGGTGCGGCTCTTGTGCCATAAGTGACCGTGTTGAGTTGATAGTAATAAATGGGCATTGTGGAATCCTTTCTCCAAATTATTAGCTGAAATTGACGATCTTCAGGAGCAACCAATATCTGTCTATACATCTTTTCACCGTCAGTGGTGAAAACGAACCTTGGCATTCGAAACCTTAACAGTATGGAGAATAGTTCGCTTTGTATTAGTAGAGTAGCCTGAGGAGGCTTTGGCTGAGACATCGAATACCGCCCTGAGCTTAGTGGTTGAACTTTCTGGCCTTAGTACGCAATGATGTGGGATGTAGTAATTTGGAGACATGATGGAGTCTGTTTCCAATTTTGTCATGTGTCCCATTGATTCATACTCATCCATAAATTCAGTGTATTTAGTTTTCAATTCCGGATTCTTCTGCAAACGCCGTTCGAGAGCAAGAAATCGGTTGAGAGCCTTTGCGTGTGAGTCGCCTAGGGTATTAGGGGTTTGGTGAAATGGTATTCTGACAATGAAGCGGTCTTCATCGTTTTTAATTGTATTTTGTACAAAATTTTCTTCACATTGTTTGTCGGGTCTTGATAGTGGTTTTTTGGTTGTTTTAACTTCATCCAGTTCCCAAAGTCGAGCGATGGAAGCTTCCTGCCCCTCATCTTTAGTACATATTCCACAGGATGGGTCTGTAGGGTGTTCACTATTTATTTTTCCTGCTACAACCCAGCCAAGAACCGTGTTCTGCAAAATCGGAAGTTGTGGAGTTAATTTTATTTACCCAATTGCGAGCAGTTGGTGATAATGTTCGGCACCCAGCAATATATCGATTTTATTAAATCGATTGAATGTTGGGTCAGCTAACATAATATTTTTCGGTAGTGGCCACTCATCAATGTTGATAAATTGCGATGGTTGAGGCGCAATAATTCAAGACAGGACAAGTGCCTCCAGGCGTGTTCAGAATCCATTAATTCGAGAATGCAAAGCTATATTGACTCGGTGTTGTGTTTTTGTGTTAAAGTCCCCGATTCCATTGATGTTTACTAATGAAGTCTGTTTTGCATTATTAAGTCGTCTTACTAAACGATCCGTAATCAAATTGGGTTGTGAGCCAGAGTCAAGTAAACCGCGACATTCAATCTCCATTGCATCAGTTTTGATTTTTATTAGACCTGTGCTGAGAAGAACGTATGATTTAGACACCTGACCATTTGCTGGCGCTAATGAGGATGCTTCTGGAGGGCAAGTTGTCGCTTCATTGAAATCGGGTTCAATTATTTTAGGTTGATAGGTCGTGCATGATGATGTCTTCTTGGATAGCCTTTCATTTGCTGACCTTTGGTTTGATGACTGAGTATTGCTCTTCAGCAATAATTGTATGATGCTGATTTGCAAGTTTTGGCCGTGTGTCCTGATTTTAGACAGTTCACACACAGGTTTTGCTTCTGATTAAAAATGAGACGGTCTGCTGGCGACAGTTGTTGAAATTTCTGACACCGATACAGTTGGTGAAAGTTATTTTTGCAGAGTGAGCACGTGGCTTCTGTTTGTTTAGCTGAAGTAGTGGAAACATAGACACTTGATGATTTTTCTTTCTGGTTTATAGCTTCTAGGGATTGAAAACGATTTTCAAGAAAAGTTAATAGGCCTTTGATTTTTTGTACCTCATTTGGATTGCTAACGGTCCTCTCATATAGAATAAGAGTGCCTCGATCCAATTTTTTCACACGTATGTGAAACGGCATGGGATCCCATGAGGTGATATCGATCACGATGTTGTTTAGTGCATGTAGGCATTCTTGCGTTGTATGGTGTAATTGTTTGATAGCAGCAGCTGATGGTCCGGCAGTTGGTTGATCCAAAAGTTGTTGCATTAGTGTTGTTACAATAACGCGTCGATTATTGTAACGTTCTTGCAATAAACTCCATGCGGTTGCGTA
This sequence comes from Sarcophaga variegata, assembly GCA_932273835.1. Taxonomy (NCBI): domain Eukaryota; kingdom Metazoa; phylum Arthropoda; class Insecta; order Diptera; family Sarcophagidae; genus Sarcophaga; species Sarcophaga variegata. Next base: position 57,227,936 of record OW026359.1, read on the forward strand.
GTTTTCTGCTGAAAGATGACTTATTAGTTTTTCAGCTTCGCCCCCCAAGTTTGATTTCAGGTACCACATCTTTTGTACCGCAGGAATATGCTGGTTGTCCACTAGTTGTGTAAATAAATCGTGAAAGGATCTCCATTTCAAATAATCTCCATTAAATTTTTGGATTGTGGTTTTTGGCAACGGTAGCACGCTGTTTTGCATTGGTTCGAAACCTTGCTCTCGTGTGCGGGAGCCTAGCTTGAAATTTTCAATGACTCGTTTCTCCAGGTTTTCGTAGGACTTCATGTCGTATCCTTCCTTCAGTGGATCATTGATTGATTTCCATATTTTAAAATGTAACTCTTGGATTTCTCCATACAGTTTTTCTTTTAGCTGCATATTGGTTGCCGTAGGGTCCGTGTCGAAGCCGTTGTAATGATGACATCATGACATTGTGCCTTCTAATAAAAGCATTTGTTGAAGTACATGCCAAAGATGTTCTTGCAGATGCTGCAGTCGCCTTACTGGTATTTTGTTGATAGGTGTCCAGCGTTGGCTTTTTCGATGTCTCATCTATGCCTGATTCAAATAGTTCCCTGTATTTTGTGACGAGTTCCTCAATCTTTTGATAGTAGTTTTCGGTGAAATATTTGTGGTCTAACTGGGGTTTCTCAAGACATCGTATTTTATTATTGGTGTGTTCGAATTTTCCCCAAGCAGAGTCTAATCTTCTGATCATTTCTTCGTAGTAATGGACAGTCTTTCTGGATGATGTATAATTTTTAAAATTCCGAATGATGGACTCAATCAGTTCTCCTATTGCTCGCTGAGCAGTTGTAAGCTGTTCCATTGGGGAGGTTGTTTCACCAGTAGCCATGTTGTGGCCTGTTCGAGGAATTTGTTCCTGGGAAGGGGAGCTGAAGATTCCTTGAAGTTGATCAATTTAAACCAATGTCAATTTAGTAGTTCGAATTAACTACGTATAAAAATTTTCCAACTCGATTTTCTCACAAAAGGATAGACGTCGAATATCACGTCGGGGTCACCAAAATGTATTGACTCAGCTGATTTAATGGTCGGTTTTGATTTGTCCAGGCGAAATCACCGGGACAATTATACATACAACACAAGCACTTGAACTTGGTTGTAGTGGATTTGAATAACACAAGCACTTAAACTTGGTTATAGTGGATTTTGAATAACACAAGTACTTAAACTTGGTTATTGCGGAGGGTTTGAGAATGAAAACAACCGTTGTCTTTTGTTAATCAATTGTTTCTATAAATTTATTTTTATTTTTCTTAGCCTTAAATACTATTTTTATTTGAATTATTATGATATACATAGCACAACAAGATACTAAATCTTATAAGTGATAGTGCTATGTTTACAATCAATAAGATATAAAAAATTAGCATTAATTAAATATAAAAAATTAGAGAAAAACAAAGTTAATATATGTATATAATTATTAAATTAAATTATAAAGAAAAGTATAAAAATAATAATAATAATAATAATAATAATAATAATAATAATAATAATAATAATAATAATAATAATAATAATAATAATAATAATAATAATAATAATAATAATAATAATAATAATAATAATAATAATAATAATAATAATAATAATAATAATAATAATAATAATAATAATAATAATAATAATAATAATAATAATAATAATAATAATAATAATAATAATAATAATAATAATAATAATAATAATAATAATAATAATAATAATAATAATAATAATAATAATAATAATAATAATAATAATAATAATAATAATAATAATAATAATAATAATAATAATAATAATAATAATAATAATAATAATAATAATAATAATAAAATAATAATAATAATAATAATAATAATAATAATACTTGTAATAATAATAATAATAATAATAATTATAATAATAAAATAATAATAATAATAATAATAATAATAATA
>OW026359.1:57230084-57278048 GCA_932273835.1 Sarcophaga variegata
TAATAATAATAATAATAATAATAATAATAATAATAATAATAATAATAATAATAATAATAATAATAATAATAATAATAATAATAATAATAATAATAATAATAATAATAATAATAATAATAATAATAATAATAATAATAATAATAATAATAATAATAATAATAATAATAATAATAATAATAATAATAATAATAATAATAATAATAATAATAATAATAATAATAATAATAATAATAATAATAATAATAATAATAATAATGATAATAATAATAATAATAATAATAATAATAATAATAATAATAATAATAATGATAATAATAATAATAATAATAATAATAATAATAATAATAATAATAATAATAATAATAATAATAATAATAATAATAATAATAATAATAATAATAATAATAATAATAATAATAATAATAATAATAATAATAATAATAATAATAATAATAATAATGATAATAATAATAATAATAATAATAATAATAATAATAATAATAATAATAATAATAATAATAATAATAATAATAATAATAATAATAATAATAATAATAATAATAATAATAATAATAATAAGAAATTTATTGGAGTAGGAGTTAAAATAAAGGGTTATATGCCCTTAATTGCAGGTTTATTCATTTGGCATGCTTTGCATTTCTTGACATACAGTCGAACTTCTATAAATTGAATCACCATTATCCAGAAAAAAACTTAAACTTATAGAAATTTCAACTTTGGGAATTAAATTTAAAAATGATCTAAATTAAATAAACAACAACTACTTTTAATACCAATTAATTTTTATTTATTTACTAAAATACTGAGTAATTTTTGACTGAATTTGTTCACATTTGCTTTGAGCAAAAAGTGATTCTAATTTGTGTAGTGCTCTGTACTGGTCATCTTTTGCGTTTTCATTTGTATTTAAGAATACATTTAAAGTCTTAAATGAATCGTTTATAACTTAACTGGACGATTGTCTGTTTCCTCAACTTCGTCCCCATCACTATCTACTAATCCTTCTGAGTGCGGTTCTGATTCGACGACATATTCATCAATAATATCTTCATCAGTAGGAAATTCAAAAGCAATCAATTCATTATCGATGTCCAAAAAGTCTTGAACAGTACAATTTATAGATTCTACTTCATTCAAATGTAGCCAGGCTTCATAGTTATCTTTTAAAACATTTTCGTCGTCGTTAAAATCATTTAATAATACCAAAGGTATGTCATCTTCTTCGTCCCACACTGAATGTTGTCCAAATCCAGACTTTGTAAAGCAGTTTGAAATAGTCTGGCTAGTGACATCAATATCCCAAGCTCTTGCTAAATGGTGAATGCATTCTAGCACATTAATATCGTGTTTACAATTTCCTTCAATTCGAACTATAGCTTCTTTTAAAATTCAGTTTCGATAATGAGCTTTCAAACATCGAATTATTCCCAGGTCAAGAGGTTGTAATTTTGATGTCATATTTGGTGGAAAAATTGCCAGTTCAATAGATTTTAATTTATTTTGTATATCTTTAGGGTGCGCCGGGCAATTATCTACAAAGAATATCACTTTTCTTCCAGCAGCAGAAAATTGTTTATCTAACTTCACCATCCATTCTTCAAAAATTTGGCTTGTCATCCAAGCCCGTTTGTTACTTTTATAATCGACGGGTAGCGACTTGACACCACGAAAACAACGAGGTTTCTTACTTTTTCCTATCACTAAAATTTTAATTTTTTCTGTTCCATTCATATTTGCTGCCAACACTACTGTCACACGTTCCTTCCCATAATTTCCTCCATGACATTTTTCATTTCTGAATGTTAGTGTTTTGTCAGGAAGACATTTATAAAACAACCCAGTCTCATCTGCATTGAAAATGTCACATCGGTTTTCCATTTCTGGCAGTATTCCTCGGAAACACAAGCTTTTTTGTAACAAACACCATGTCTAAAAACAACATCTATACATGACTACTTAACATTTACTTTTTCCCCTCACATTATCTTTGCATACCTTATCTTCCAGTTATCCAGCCAACCATTGCTTGCCTTAAAGCAAAGAATATGGATATAAAGAATACGCATCATGTAGAAGTAAAATTTCTTATGGCGGGTCGTAACATTACGACCCGCTCTCACCAAAATATTTTTAAAAACCATTTCTTGATGAGAGGGAGGAAGACAGAAGGAAAATGAACACAAACAAAGAGCGTAACAATGTGTTGCTCTCATCGTACGTATGCACATGTGTATGTATTCCTGTGTTTTTTGATTTAGTTGTCGATCAGACTGCGACAAGAATACATGTGCTGCGGATGCTTTATCATTTTATTTCAGAATAACACTCGAAGAATATTTTGTGTTAAAAATGTTCTATGTCATTAGCTGTGCGTATTTTATTCTTTATTTTGTCCCATAGTATATATTTTTAAATGCTTTGGAATGCTCGTTTTTTTTCTTTTAATAAAAAAATGGCTTTTTATTCTTTTTATTTTTATTTATCTAAAAAACATGGCCTAATTTTTAAGCCAAAGATGGATAGCTTTATGTTCTTTTAATAATAAAATCGATGTTTTATTTTATTTTTATTTATCCAAAATTATTAAGCCAAAGATAGACAGCTTTACATATGTATGTTGATGAAATTAAAATAAAAATAGAGTATATTACTAACACTTTTATATGGCTGTAAATAAATAAATTCTCTCAACTTATTTTCTCTCTCACTCACTAATCCATAACTATAGGCATGCGTTAACCTAGAGGAAAATTGTTAGTAATAATGTCAAGTCTACTTATTAACCCAATGATATGTATATGTGATCGGAAAATATATAAAAATCGTACTGCACTAAGATACTAAGACACCGTATTTAACTTGGCAAGTATTCTTCCAAAAATCGAAATCATTTCTCATTGATATTAGTGAATACTACTGTGATATTTCTTTGGGTGTATCATTGAAGTCTGAAAAAAGCGACATGAACCTTCTTCTTTAAAAACTGACAAGATTTTTACGCTCTTTGTAACGAACATTCTTGATGTTCGTGTCCTATGTGTGTAAAAAGCCGAAGATGTTCTTCCCCTGAGGGACATTGGTGCCGACGTCTGCTTTTAACACCAGAAAAATAAATAAAAAGTGGTCAAACAACAAAAACGCACGATGAGAACAACGCATTGTTACGCTCTTGGTTTCTGTATCCTTCCATTCTATCTTTCCGCCCGCGTCAAGAAATATTTTTGAAAAATATTCCAAAATATTTTAAAATGCACATTCTTTATACTTTATTTTCTTTCTTTCAACTACCTTGAGTTCCTTTGCATACTCCATGGCTTTGCCCTTTAAGATTTCTCCAGATATCGGCATATTGCGGTCTCTTGTTGCCGTAAACCACTTAAATAGAGCATTGTGTATTATATCGTATCTTGGTTTTTTATTCTTTTGCTTTTTTCATTTGAAGTCCCAGATTCAACGAAATTTATTATTTTTTCCGTTTTTTTAAATCATAGAAACTGTGCTCGCTGAAATGCCATATTTTTCTGCCACGTCTTTTTTCTTCGATCCACTGCCTATTTCTTTTATTAATTTAAACTTTTATTCTACTGTTAAGTTACGTTTCAGTGCCATTCTACTTTATTATAATATTCTTTCTCAAAGCTCAAAGAAATTTGTACGTAAACACATGAATTTTATTTAGGGACTTTACCGAAATATAAGCACTATAGTACTGCCTTATGTATGTACAAATTTCAGTGTTGGCAATTTAATGTAATTTTGTATAAAATGCTGCGATTTTTATAGTAAATTAAGTTGAAAAGAACGTATATTCACTATCAGCGGCTAATTCTAATTTTAGCCAGCAAAAAATAATTTTTTTTGAAAAAATTCAAATTATAGAAACGTTGTACTACTGTTTTTCTTCAAGTTATAGAGGAATTCATGTTATGGAAGTTCAAGTTAAAGAAGCAAAACCTGGTAGAAGTTCTCTCCAAGATGCTGTTGCCCCGAGATGTGCTTCAACTTATAGAAAATTCAATTAACAGAAGTTCAAATTATAGAAGTTCGACTGTATTTAGTAATGTCTTTAGTCATGCCTTTCCAATGATAACGAGGTCTTATTTTTCTAGTCATGCGAGTGATTCCTATATGACCTCCGTTAATATTTTTGATATTTTTGGATGATTTCAATTTTTCTAGCATCGGTTGTTACTTTTTCTATTTTTGGTAAGAACAATCTTTTTAGTTTATTACCTTTTCTTAAAGGTTTCAATACTTGTCCCCGGGGTATTGAGCAGACAATCATATATATAAAGTCGCAAGGTTGTCAGACCCATGTTATCAGTTATTTTTTCAAGCTTTGGAAAAAGTAGATCTAGGTCAACTATTCCATTAATAAAAAAAGTTTTTTTTTCCTTTTAGGATAATTTATTTGTTCTTCGGTAAATGCAATCATGGCATTTTCCAAGCAAGGTTGTCAGACCCATGTTATCAGTTATTTTTTCAAGCTTTGGAAAAAGTAGATCTAGGTCAACTATTCCATTAATAAAAAAAGTTTTTTTTTCCTTTTAGGATAATTAATTTGTTCTTCGGTAAATGCAATCATGGCATTTTCCAGCGCACTAGGACATTAATCCCTTCATATACTCTTATGGCGATTTCTTTTCTGGAGAAAAACAACATATTGTGTAGCATTTATTGGAGGTTACACTAACCCTCATAATGTGTTGCATTTTAAACGATTATAAAAGAACAAAAATCATTGCCCTTTATGCAATTATTTTTATAGTTTTATACCAATTTAGCGTTTTTTTACTTAATTAACGATTTTAAAACTAATCATTGTGTAGAAAATAAAAAATGTTTTTTTTATTAATCCAAATAATTTCCAATAAAATTTTTCTTTTATTTTCGGAAAGTTAACTTTACAAAAAATGTTTTAAATAAAAAATAATAATATTTTTACCAAGGGCTCCAGGGTCATACAAGTTAGAACTATTTTTATTTAAAATTCAACTTTAGGGCCAATGTTTTCAAATCGCTTTGGATGGCACAATATGTTATTAATTATTTAGTAATTTTTTTCGAATTTCTCTATACTATATAGCTAAAAATCAAATCAAAAATATAATTTTTGGAATTTTTTGAGAAATATTTTTATTACAAAAGATAATAACCAAATTCCATTTAAAAGTATTTATAAACAATCTTATTACAATTTTAAAAAATGTTAATTTTTAAGTTAACTCATCTTAAACCTTTTTTGTTAAGATAATAAAACATATGTATGTATGTATATGTTTCTTTGTAGTCCTCGACTAGTAAATTTCATATCGCTAAAAGAAAATGAAATTTTTTTAGCGATTTTAAAGCTCATTCTGCTTTTACAAAAATAAAATTATCAACACCTACAGTCAGCTGTTCTTTGTTTATAAATTTGTTGCTAGAACTTGGCCCAATTCAAATCAAATATTAAAAAATATAATGATAAATAACAGCGATGGTGCAGCGAGGAACTTATATAAGGTTAGAGTGGTAAATTCGAAAAACCGGTATATAAAAAGCAGGATTAACACGGCAAGGGATCAGAAGGAGATGTGGAATAGGATTAAGAATTTAGTATTAGGAAAGCCAGGCAATGTGATAAAGAATGTGATATTTGAGGGCATAGGATATACAGGGAATATGGAGATTGCCGAGAAGTTCAATAAATATTTCATTAACAGCATTAGTGATATACGTATTTCAATTGAGAATGTAAATTATGAGAATAATGTACGGACTTCAAACTATAGGTTTAATTTTCGTGTAGTATCTTTAATCGAATTGGAGAATATATGTAGGAATATTAGGAACTACAGGAGAATATCAACTGACATTTTATTGGACAATTGGAACACAGTTGGTAATATTTTGCCCAGAATTATAAATAGATCGCTCGAAACTGGAATATTCCCAGAGGACTGGAAGGAATCTATGGTTACGCCTGTTGAGAAAATTAGAAATACTATTAAATGTGAGGAATATCGCCCGATAAATACCCTAAGAACATGTGAGAAGATTATTGAGAATATAGTTAAGAACCAATTGGAGGAATATTTTGAGGGACATGACCTACTATCGAAATATCAGTCAGGCTTTAGAAAGAGATATTCGTGCGAGACGGCAATTAACTATGTGATAAATAGATGAAAATTTATAGGAAATGATCGCAAGGTTCTGGCTTTTTTTGGATTTCAAGACAGCTTTCGAAACAATAGATAGGGATATTTTGCTTAGGAAACTTTCATGTTATGGCATTAAGGATAAGGAATTGAAATGGTTTAGATCATATCTCACGATAGGCGGAGGTAAATGGTGTTGAATCGAGTACTATGGAGAATGATTTTGGTGTGCCACAGGGTTCGATATCGGGGGCTTTATTGTTCATAATATACATAAACGATATTGAGAACGTAATAGGGAAATGCGAGAGAGTTTTATATGCGGATGATACTCTCATTTTTACTGAGTGTACAACGTGTGAGGAATGTTATGGAAGGATTGGAAAGGATATGGATAATGTGAATAAATGGTTGAGGATAAACAAATTGAAATTGAATGAGAATAAAACAAAATTGATGGAAATTATTATGCACACTAATAGGTCATTTGGAATAAATAATGTGGAAATTGAAAAGGTAGACAGCATTAAGTATCTAGGTTTCATAATTGATAGGGAATTGAAACTAAAGGAACATTTACAGTATATATGTAAGAAAATAGGGATAAAGATAGGTTTCTTTAAACAGCTTAGAAATAAGGTCTCAATGTTAACATCGATTAACATTTATAATACAATGCTGAAGCTGCATTTTAACTATGGATCAACAATATTATATACATGCTGTACTGAGCAATAACTAACAAGACTCCAGAAATTACAGAATAAGGCGATGCGTTCTATATTACAACTGAACAGATTTAGTCCAACTACTTTGATGTTAGATGCACTGAGATGGCTTAATGTGCGTAAAAGATTAGAATTGAACACGCTGAATTTTATTCAAAAAATGAAAATTGGAGAAGCAGCAGAGTACCTAACTGAACAATTAAAATATGTTGGAGAAGCGCAACCGTACAGACTGAGAAATGCGAACGATTTTAGGCTACAGCGAGCGGATACAAGTGCAATGCAGAAATCAATGTACTATAAGGGACTGAATATGTACAATAAAATGCCAAACTATTTAAAGAATGACAGAAATATCAATATTTCTAGAAAAAATGTTATAAACTTTGTTAAAAATACTAGTAGTTAAACTCATGGTTATAATATATATAATATTTAATATTTGTAAAATTTTGTTAAGAAAGTATTTTAAATACTACTAAATAAACTTGAATTGAATTGAATTGAGGTGTAGCAGCGAAGCCTAATTAATTCTTACCCCTACAGATGAAGTCGAGGAAGTAATGCCACAGGAACTAGTGGACCCAAGAGATAATCTGGAAAATACATTGCAGCCGAGAACAACAACTGCAAGTGTCCTACCAGCTTCAACTCGCCTTAAAGCTATGTTTAAAAAATTAAGTACGCACAGGGAAAAGTAAGGTTGAAATACAAAAGGAATTAGTCCAAACATTAAAATTGATAGTAGAAAATCAAAACGATGAGCAGCAGAATTTAAAAAGAAGAATTGCGGAGCTACAATGCATTTATGGAGAAGCAAAAAGTAAATAAAAATTTTATTTTCTTTTGCATTTTTTAATTTTAAAGCAAATTGGTAATAAATCCTATGAACATAGCTGCCAGATAAATGAGGCACCAAATCGTCAAATATTTGAAAAAATTTGGTCAAAATCGTCAAAAAATCGTCAGAAAAAAATAAATTAAAAGTTTTTAAAAACCAAAATTATTTCTATTGTAGTAAAACATATAAAGTCAATATATATACATCAAAGATCAGCAATGAATCGCTTTTTCGCTACTCATAAGTACTCATGAAATTTTGAATATGAGTGAGTCAACAGTATTGAAATTCAACTACTCTGATTCATTCGTAATCAGTACATTGATTTATAAGTACAAGTTGCAATGAGTATGAGTACAACGTTGACATCAAACTCACAATATTCGAAATATGTTTGATTCATACGCCTACTCATTCAGATTCATAAGCTTTAGAAAAATACTTATAAATGATTCGAGTGATTCGAATCAGTCGTCAAAATTTAGAGTCTTAGTTGTTGTTGCATTTACAAAGAAAGAAGAAAGACACATAAACAAAAAAAGACAAAGACAGCAAGCAGAGCAAACAAACAACCTTCTTGTAAGTATTGTAGTGTTCGTACGCGAATCATACTTATTTTGTGATTCGTGTATACGATGAGTCATGGAGAGTCGAAATCAATAACATCATGCGTATTGTTAAGTATGAGTACCATTAGTATTTCAAACTTTGAATATGAGTAGTATGAGTATGACATTAAAACAAGTATGAATGCGTATAAGTATCAGAAATTGTAAGTATGATTCGAATGTACCCATCGTTTTGAATACTCATTGCTGACTTTTGATGTGCATATCTGAGTTTAAAAAAAAAAAACATTTAAAAAAAGTATTTAGAAATTAAAGGCTAGCGTCCCTCATCTTAATTTATTAATTATCAGGAAAAATTTGTTTAAGGATTAAACAATCTGTCCCAGTGTTGTTTATTGACACATAAGCGCAGCAATAATATTGCATCATCTTAATCTATGGGTGGTGTAAATATTAAGGAGTCAGAAGCTCTTGACATTCTGAACATGAAAATTCAGTGTAATGTTGCCTTCAACCGACACATTTTTCAGTTCCTTCATTTCCTTCTTAAGATCTTATGATCTTACTATTTACACCATTTTTAACCGACCGAGACTGGAATACAACCCTTATGTATAGGTTGGTGCGTCAACGTCTATTTTGAGGTTTCTCGATCGTGTACAGGAGAGGCCGTAGTAGCACGTTAATGACGGTAGTGTATCCAACTTCATTGCATCATTGGAGCATCGTTGCAATGTGGTTTGTGTTTCACTGTTCTATCGCTTCGACAAAAGGATTTTGCTCGAACGAATTAAGGGGACTTTTCTCGAAAATCATGTATTCCTACGTAACACTCATCTTTATCGGCCACCATTTCCGTATGTGGCCGACTGGCCAGTGGATCGCACACTGCACTACAGTAAAAATACGTTTTTTACTCGTACTATTCGTATGAGGAACTCAATTCCTGCAGAGGCCTAGTTCATAGTTCTAAACACAATGCCATCGATCCCCTGAGTGTTGGTCGTACGAAACGAAATAACGACGCTTGCCTTTGTTCTTCCGATTGTAATATTAGAAGCTATGATTTACTTCTTAAAATATGATCAACTACGAAGTTATTTAGGAGTTTTATTTTTTGGATTCACATGTATTCGAAATTAATTTAAAAATATAATACTTTACTCCTTGTTTTTACTAACATAAATTACCAATAGTAACGATTGCAAAGTAAATACAAAGCTTAAAGTGGCTTTTAATGTACTAAAGTAAAGAAATTTTAAATTTTTTATTTCCAAAAATCGTCAAAATAAGGGCATAAATCGTCAAAATGACGATAAATCGTCAAATTTGGCAGCTATGCCTATGAACGTTATGATCTCAAAGAAGTGAATTTGATGTTTCATTTCCAATTTCAAAAAACTTTTTATTTTACTTTTAAATAAAAAAGTAATCATACTGATATGTGTTAGCTTAAATTTATACAAACAAGTTAAAAAAGTGTACGACTAATATTGGCTCATAGCTTGAGCTGAAGCTAAATATTGACTTTATACGGGTGGTGCTACTTCCACTTTCCACATTATTTACTTTATAGTGGATGCATATGTTTTGTAAAGCACAACATACATTTACTATTTTTGCTCCTTTTTCTGGTGCATAGTGCAACTTTCGTGCGCCAAGAAGACACCTCCAACGATTTTTAACACCACATTTGTACGCTCAGTAATATTCCTGCATTTTGAATGTAGCTGGTTCTGTACCATCCACCTGGACACGAGGTGGAGTTAAGAGTAACGGTTCCAAAGGTTCCAATTGCGTCTCCTATTTGTATAAAACATGTGAATTATTATTTCCTTTTCATAATTTATTTAACAAAAGTTTACCTAATAGCCAAATATTGGTTTTGCCTTGCAAATACTTTTGCGCAAAGTGAATCCGCAGACTGCTATTATCCCATGTGATGCACCTGAGTGAGATGGGTCAATGACTCGGATTCTTAACTCGTCGTCCCAAAGCTGTAAATTACATTTTTTCCGTTTAAGTACAGATAAATAATATTCGTGTATGTACGCACTTAAATCAATACTTTTCACCATAACATTTAAACTAAATTTACCTTTTCTGAGTAATTTTTTTGTTCTCTTCTGTCGTTTTCGGAACATTTATTCAAATCGGCCAGAAATAGCCTTAAAAAATATGGAGTGTTTTGTTCAACACCATCCTTAAATAATCTTTGCCAATACCGATTTGGTATCCACCCTCGGCAAAAAAGCGCAAGGAAGCACTGAGTTTAACAACCGCTGGAATAACAAACTGTTTTTGGCCCGTTGTGAGTGATCTGTGAACTTAAAATAAATAACGGAAAGCAGGTTTATTTATGCGGCAGTATTTTTGAAACCTATCATTAAACAAAAACTAATAATTAAAATCAAGGAAAATAGTTTTACATTTACTTACTTATGTACTTACGATGGGCAATCGCGTAATTGTCTTCGTTCAATCCTTCTATTTGCTAGTTGCTGCTCATTTTCTCACTTCGCGCAAGAATTTGGAAAACAATGCTTTGCATTTTAATTAATTCATTTGTTTTTATTAAAAAATTCAATTAAAAAACTTTACAATAAACGTTTGTGTTGGGTCATTGCATCATTTTATTTATTTATTATTTTTATACATACATACATATATACAATGTATATTCGAATTATGTCATATTCTATTTTATTTATAAATAAAATATGAACCCCCTAATATTAAGTAGATATAAGTTCAATGAATATACAGCAAATAGACAAATAGATAAATAAAGAACTTGCTGAATTGAATTAAACTGTTAGAATTAAGTAAATTCATATAAGGATTAAGAAAATATTATTGAAGTAAAAAAGTTAGTTGATAATTAGAAACACATCCGATCTGTCTTCTTATGGAAAAGTTTTGAGATATCACTGATAAGTTACCAAGTGCCCAATTCTTAAAATATTAAATTATAATTTAGTTAATTTAATAATTTTCTTAAAAACTATTAAGAAAAACACTTTGTAAACAAAAAAGTTAATGACATATGCAAAACAGCTGATTTCGAAAACTTTCGATTTTCCTTCTCTGTTATTTTTCTTTCCGCAGATATTTATGGTTGGAGAATTATTTTCTCGAGAAATTATGTTTTGGGGGAATTAAATTTTCGGAGAATATTAATGATTGTCTTAAATATATTCCGTACTTTCAGTAGAGTAACCCTGTAGATATTTATCGATCAATAATGGATGATTCTTCTTTGCCAACACTAGAATGGTTTTCTAGTCGTCGCATAAAAGGTGTTGCTTCTGTAGTAGTCCTGGTGGGTTAGACAGAACTTGTTGGCAAAATTGCCAATAGTGCACTGCTGGACAGAGTAGTTTTGAAATTCGGTATCCAGGGACGTCGGGTCACCCACGGTTTGTTAGAATTCTATGCTGCCTTTTTCAGTTCTGAAAAGTATCCCTTTAGAGGTGCATATACCCCCTCTATCGTCTGCTCCTCAGGCATCTCTCTTCCCTTCCGTGCCAGTTCAACCGCCTTTTCGTTTCCCTCTAAGCTACAGTGGCTAGGAACCCAGTACAGGAGTACAGATACAGGATCCCATCGCTTTGATTGATGCTTGACACATGATTAAGTTCGAAAGAGGTAGGTCCCTGGTTTCAACCACGCGTGCAGCTTGTTCAATAGCAAATATCTCCGCTTGAGATACGCTGGGCAGGTTAGGTAATCTGTATGACCCGTTCTGTGCCAGTTTATCGGAATAGACTCCAAATCTAGTTCCGCATTCAATTTTTGAACCATTCGTGGAAATCGTTATATCACCGTCATCGATGACAGCTTCAGCAACCCATCCATGATCCAGTGGATGATGGAGGCCCCAAGTACTTTGTCTCCTTTGAGAGCCTTAGAACCGTTTCATTCAGAATTAATGTGAAGTTCGGGAGCGATTGAACAAGATAAGTTCGGCTTTACCTGGGTTGACACCCAAGGCGTCCTTCTCCGCCCACCCATGTACCAGTGCCAGTGCCAACTCCATAAGGTCGCTGATCGTTGGAAGAAGTTTTCCCGACACCAGTATCACCACGTAAGTTGCTGGACAGTAAGTTGTTGGACACATTCTGCAATGTGTGCAACATCAACTGTTCCCGTCCCCGCAAAGGGAGGTAGCTGATTGTTCAGTATTTTAAAATTATTTCAGTTCGTCTTCCTAGAATTCCAATTTGGCAAAACTCGAGAGTATTCGGTAGTGATTCGAAAAGGAACTCTTCGTAGATACCCGCCAATTTGTGACCCTAACTACATCTACTTCCGACACTAACGTCAGATCTGTCACCTGTTCCCTGTTCTTATTAAAGAATGAGGGGTTATAGCCCCTATTGCGTATAATAAGTTTAGAGTTAATATTGATGTGTTTGCTCCCCCATACGGTGTGGTGAGTGTTAGCATCGCATCCTATCAAAACTTTCTGCCTGTTCCTGTGTGCCCAACGTACCATGAATTCTGTCTCGTACTTGCCATAGCTCCTGGAGCTGTGCCACGTCCAGGTTCTCCTTGATCGTGAACAACAGCAAATCCTCGCTAGCGGCCTCAGAGCGGCAGATTTATTCTGAACCATATTCAGCCGTTGAAGTCTCACTGCTGTTGTTCGATGGCAGTAACAGCTTTAGCTGTCCCACGCCATATTTTCTTTTATCATTTAAGAGGCGATGAAGCTACAGAGATTTCGAACATGTTTTGATCTAGAGACTATTTTCAGCACCTTTGTCGCTTGCACGATCGTGCACAATCGTCCAATCGGACATTTTTAGCCCCACATTTTGTAGTTTGATCAGGGAAAGTGTTCAAAATTTGAAGGGGAACCCACACCCTGATAATCGTGCTATCAAGGGTTTCTTTAGTGGCACCACGTCGAGCTGAGCACCCAACCACAACTCTCAGTTTGTAAGAATCCGAAAGCACGAGCTTTAGTATCTGCAGCACAAGCATCCGGATCGCCAGTACTTGGGTTCACAACCGTGAACCGGCTAGCCAAGGAAGATGATGCCTGTTCGTCGGAGGTATTGAGTTTGTCATCGGAACCGACAGTTCTCGTACCGTCTAATGAGATAGGCATGTTTCTTCTTCAGTTTTCTCTCCTGAGGCGTAAGCAAGTTTGGGTCAAGTTTGCTCAACTTCTTTAAAAGCCGATGTGAGTTTTTGTAATCTGATCTATGCTTACGCTGCAGGCCTGCGTTTATTTGCTGGGCTTAGCGAAACCTTCCGCACAGATCTGTTTCGTCGGTACACAATCGTCTTCTGGTTGGGTTGGCTCTCTCTTCTACTGAGAAAAGAGTTTCAAGTCCTCTTCGTCAGTGAAGTAGAGAGTTAATCCCGGAAGCTCGGATGCCTGCACCGACATTTGAGAGTTTGTGGCGTTCACCTAAATAGATATGTAGTTTTTAGAATGAATATATAATTCACAAAATTTTTACAATACATTACAATACAAATTTTACAGTACATTACAATTTCTGCACAATTTATAAAGAATTGGGAAAGGAAAAAATATGCATGTAAAATAAAAATTTTACCAAGAAGAAAACACATTATCAGTACGTAAGAACCATCTACATGAACGTCTGTAATGAGAACTATAATCAATGATTTGTAATAACATCGGTTTTCTGTGCTACGAAGAGAAATATCATATGTTGGTAGATTGAAGGAAAGGAGTTCAACCAAGGGTCTAATGCCTATCGAAGTATAACTATCTGGTAGGCTTGTTGTGTGGTCACCAAATAGGAGTACCAACCATCCTTCC
Source organism: Sarcophaga variegata (assembly GCA_932273835.1). NCBI lineage: Eukaryota > Metazoa > Arthropoda > Insecta > Diptera > Sarcophagidae > Sarcophaga > Sarcophaga variegata. Next base: position 57,244,190 of record OW026359.1, read on the forward strand.
CATAGGAAGTCTGTATTTTGTACAAACTATCTTATCTTCTCCCAGTTCACACCTCTGGGGTGAGCTATGTTTGGTATAGTATCTTTCCAAAAAAATTTTACGAAAGTTGGGCAATGACATAAAAAGTGCTCCATCGGTTCGATGTCTTCGTCGCATGCTCCGTATTCCGCTCTGCTACCGCTTTGCTTTTTCGCTCTGCAAATTAACATTATTAAAAAGCTTTACATGCTTATTTTGAAAAGTATTTTATAATGTTGTTGTGTGACTTGCAGATGCAGTGAAAATAAATAAATTAATACAAAATTGTCTTAAAGAAAAAAAAAATACTAAAATTCATTCATTATTTATTTATTTATGCTAGAAAAAGGAGAGATCAACAAAGGGTCTCATGCCTATTCAAATACACCTCAGCCATCATGTAGGTTTACTGTGCGCTCACCATTAGGAATAACACCTTACTTTCTATGGGAAGTCTGTATCTTGTATAAACTTCTTAACCTTCTTCCAGTCCACTCCTTTGAAACATGTTATGTCTGACATAGTGTCATCGCCAAAATATTGTGATTTCAAGCTTACGAAAGTTGGGCAACGACACAAAAGGTGTCGATTTGATATCTTCACCGCATGTCCTGCATTTATCATTTTCCACCACACCAATAAGGTTGAGGTGTACATGGAAGGTGGAGTGTTCTGTGAGTACCCTCATTAATGTGCTTCGGTCGCTCTTATTTAGTTTTAAAATACTAATGGTTCTCTTCTTATTAGGACCGTGCCAAAGTATTCTTGTAATTCTTCCTACTGTATCATTATTCCACAATAGTCTATGTGACGTTACCGCCCACTTTCTCAGTTTGTCTTCAATGCACTGAAAGTTTGTCCAAGCTTATAGTATGTATTATGATGATATCCTCATAAGCCAGAAATTTTGCTTCTTTATTTCCAATCACTTCATGATGGATAGGAGCTCATATAATGCGTACTTGGAGTAATTGCTAATCCACTTTTACACTCTATGACCATATTTGATCTCATATTCCTAGATCTAGTTGTCCTAATTGTCGCTTGACTATTTGTAAAGATATTTAAATTCCTATACGCCAATCTTGCTAAATGCTTCCCAGGTCGCGCGTATCTCCGCTTGAAAAACCGTATTATTATCATTAACTAATTTAAAATTTTCTAGTTGAACAATATCAATTTCACTTTCTTTTAGTTTATTAAATTTTTCTTTTAACACTTCAAAAAAGTTACTACAGTTTTTCTTATTTTGTAGTATTTTAGGCTCCTCGTACTACTTTTTTGGCCATTAGCATCTCCGGCAAAGGGTGGTTTTTTTCGGTTCAGTTGTGCATTGGATTGATTGCTATTTTTTATATTCGCTCCTTCACTTCCAATCACTCTCTGATGACCCGGTACCCATATAATGTATACCGTGACATTGCCCTAATTAATATTTGATTATCAGTAAATTTATTAAAACCACTACTTTCAAGCTTAGCAAACCATCCCTGGCACAGACCATATATTCATAGCTTAGGTTCTGGTCATCGGGGCATTCGAGCTTTTTGATCAAAAAAGATGATCCGGTATAAAAATGATCCGGATCCGTATGAATAATTCCGGACTAAGCAAGTATCCGTCGAGTAATTCAATTACGATATGGCTCTGGTTGATACATTCCCCCCAAACGAAACGATGCAAAAGTCGTCCTTTTCTTTAAATAGAGTTGGTTTGTTTACAAAGTTGTATAACCTATCGCTCTCCTGTAACAAGAGCAGTAGCCGCGTTAGTGGTTGTATTTAAGTTCCGATTAAGTCTGCTGTCCAAGATATTTGAAACATTCGCACATTCCAAAATTTCTGAAAGCAATCTTTACCTGTAGTCATTACTATCACATCTTTAGCATAGGCATACCTGCCAGATAAATGAGGCATCAAATCGTCAAATATGTGAGAAAAAACCGTCAAAATCGTCAAAGGCGTTTATTAAAATCGTCAAGAAATCGTCAGAAAAAATAAATTAAAAGTTTTTAAAAACCAAAAATTGTGTTAAGAAAGTATTTTAAATACTACTAAATAAACTTGAATTGAATTGAGGTGTAGCAGCGAAGCCTAATTAATTCTTACCCCTACAGATGAAGTCGCCTTTGAGGAAGTAATGCCACAGGAACTAGAGGACCCAAAAGACAATCTGGAAAATACATTGCAGCCGAGAACGACAACTGCAAGTGTCCTACCAGCTTCAACTCGCCTTAAAGCTACGTTTAAAAAATTAAGTACGCACAAGGAAAAATGAGGTTGAAATACAAAAGGAATTAGTCCAAACATTAAAATTGATAGTAGAAAATCAAAACGATGAGCAGCAGAATTTAAAAAGAAATTATAGACATCTAGAAAAACTAAAAGCGAGGAAATCGAAGAATTGCGGAGCTACAATGCATTTATGGAGAAGCAAAAAGTAAATAAAAATTTTATTTTCTTTTGCATTTTTTAATTTTAAAGCAAATTGGTAATAAATCCTATGAACATAGCTGCCAGATAAATGAGGCACCAAATCGTCAAATATTTGAGAAAAAATCGTCAAAATCTTCAAAAAATCGTCAGAAAAAATAAATTAAAAGTTTTTAAAAACCACAATTATTTCTATTATAGTAAAACATATAAAGTCAATATATGTACATCAAAGATCAGTAATGAATCGCTTTTTCGCTACTCATAAGTACTCATGAAATTTTTAGTATGAGTGAGTCAACAGTATTGAAATTCAACTACTCTGATTCATTCGTACTCAGTACAACATTGATTTATAAGTACAAGTTGCAATGAGTATGAGTACAACGTTGACATTAAACTCACAACATTCGAAATATGTTTGATTCATACGCCTACTCATTCAGATTCATAAGCTTTAGAAAAATACTTATAAATGATTCGAGTGATTCGAATCAGTCGTCAAAATTTAGAGTCTTAGTTGTTGTTGCATTTACAAAGAAAGAAGAAAAACACATAAACAAAAAAAGACAAAGACAGCAAGCAGAGCAAACAAACAACCTTCTTGTAAGTATTGTAGTGTTCGTACGCGAATCATACTTATTTTGTGATTCGTGTATACGATGAGTCACGGACAGTCGAAGTCAATAACATCATGCGTATTGTTAAGTATGAGTACCATTAGTATTTCAAACTTTGAATATGAGTAGTATGAGTATGACATTAAAATAACTATGAATGCCTATAAGTATCAGAAATTGTAAGTATGATTCGAATCTACTCATCGTTTTGAATACTCATTGCTGACTTTTGATGTGCATATCTGAGTTAAAAAAAAAAACATTTAAAAAAAGTATTTAGAAATTAAAGGCTAGCGTCCCTCATCTTAATTTATTAATTATCAGGAACAATTTGTTTAAGGATTAAACAATCTGTCCCAGTGTTGTTTATTGACACATAAGCGCAGCAATAATATTGCATCATCTTAATCTATGGGTGGTGTAACTATTAAGGAGTCAGAAGCTCTTGACATTCTGAGCATGAAAATTCAGTGTAATGTTGCCTTCAACCGACACATTTTTCAGTTCCTTCATTTCCTTCTTAAGATCTTATGATCTTACTATTTACACCATTTGTAACCGACCGAGACTGGAATACAACCCTTATGTATAGGTTGGTGCGTCAACGTCTATTTTGAGGTTTCTCGATCGTGTACAGGAGAGGCCGTAGTAGCACGTTAATGACGGTAGTGTATCCAACTTCATTGCATCATTGGAGCATCGTTGCAATGTGGTTTGTGTTTCACTGTTCTATCGCTTCGACAAAAGGATTTTGCTCGAACGAATTAAGGGGACTTTTCTCGAAAATCATGTATTCCTACGTAACGCTCATCTTTGTCGGCCACCATTTCCGTATGTGGTCGACTGGCCAGTGGATCGCACACTGCACTACAGTAAAAATACGTTTTTTACTCGGACTATTCGTATGAGGAACTCAATTCCTGCAGAGGCCTAGTTCATAGTCCTAAACACAATGCCATCGATCCCCTAAGTGTTGGTCGTACGAAACGAAATAACGGCGCTTGCCTTTGTTCTTCCGATTGTAATATTAGAAGCTATGATTTACTCCTTAAAATTGTCTGCAACGACAAGTGATAAATTATTCTCAACTACGAAGTTATTTAGGAGTTTTATTTTTTTGGATTTTAAGGGGTTAAAAAGGAATAAATACAGAAAAATTATCACATGTATTCGAAATTAACTTAAAAATATAATACTTTACTCCTTGTTTTTACTAAAATTTCCAATAGTAACAATTGCAAAGTAAATACAAAGCTTAAAGTGGCTTTTAATGTACTAAAGTAAAGAATATGGTGTAAATTTTTTATTTCCAAAAATAGTCAAAATAAGGGAAAAAAGGAAATCGTCAATATGGTATGTGGTATATGGATAAATCGTCAAATCTGGCAGCTATTTTTCGGAAATATCTAATTGGGTAACGCTGACCTGTATCAAACGCGTTTCATTCAGACTTTGGGAAAGATAGCCTTTCAGGACCTTCCTATCAAATGTCTGAAATAGAAAGTTCCTTAGCGCTCACACGCATATCTGCGAATTCCAATTGTTAGTAACTACCTGGTGCACGATTCTCGATTTTTATCAAAAGTCGACAATAACACAGGGGTTTTTGAAGCAAGAACAGAAATATAGTCAAATCAGCCGCTTTCTCACAAGTTTCACAAAATGCTTGAAGTTGTGCCTGATACTGATATAGTGCCATCACTTATTTAGTCTCATCACTGATAGTCTAAGTAGTTTATTCCTTAAGTTAGATAAGTTTATTCGTTAAGTTTTAGTTATAAAAGCAGAAATAATATTTATGAATGGAGTTCAATTTTAACTACAAACGAGTTTGTTTCTTTTAAATGGCGACCGTGACGGAAAAAAAATATTTAAAAAAAATTAAAAAAAGGACTACAAAAAAGAAATTTTTTTAAAAAAGGATAAAAAAACATTTTATAAAGGATAAAACAAAAAAGGATAAAACTAAAACATTTTATAAAGGATGTAAAAAATAACAATAAAAACAATTTTCAATGTGAAAGATAAGAATTACCCACTCGAAGAAGAAGAATTTCTACAATTAAGAAAACCGAAGGAATCAACATTTCATAAAATACTGGCAAAAAAAATTTATTCCTACCGAAAATGCTAAGGGAGTCAAGGCAGTAAGTGTGCAATTAAGACAAGATCTTTTGTCGAAAAAAATTGAAATTGAATTAATACAAAATTCGTGAAAAAATGGACTAAAAAATTAAATATAGAAAATTGTCATTATATTTTCTTTTGAGGAAAAATAATTGTGGTATAGAGAAAATTTGTGGAAAAAAAGGGAGACAAATGTAAAAAAAAATTCGAAATTTTGAGACAAAAAAGGTACTATGTTAAAAAAAGGAACAACAATGTAAAATATATGAAAAAAAGGATAACAATATAAAAAAAGTGAAAAAAGGACAACAATATAAAAGAAATTTAAAAAAAAGTTATTTTTTTTAAATGAAATAAAAAAGAAAATATATATATACAAAGAAAAAGTTATAATAAACTTGATATAACAAAAAAGAAGAAACAAATATAAAATGACATTATTTAAAGAAGAAACAAAAAAATACAATGTGATGTGATATAGACTTAAAAATAAACAAAATAAAAATGATTTAAGCAAATCAAACAAAAACAAAATATTTTATGTGCCTCATTCCACATTCTTTTTATATTATAATTTTAAATAAAATGAATATTCTTTTTATTAACTTTAAAAAATAAACAAAACTGAAAATAAAATTCTTGAGGTTACGTGTGAAAAAAAGAAAAAGATAAATATATTCATATACACCTAATTCTGTTTTTACACGGTCTTTTTTTACACGGTTTTGATATAACACGGTTTGAAAATAAGATATTTTTAATTTTGTTTATACGATTTTATTCCATTTAGCACGATTTAAAATTTTTTGTGCTTAAATTTTTTTGTCAAATTTAATTTTTGCAAAGTATGTTCATATCACAAATTTAAGGGAATTGCCTTTTTGCGCGTACAAGCAAATTTACTGGTCAAAGCAAATGTAAATGGCACAAATTTAGGGGAATTTCCTTTTTATGCATACAAGCACAAAGGTCAGAGCAATTGAAATGGATTAATATTTTGTGTTGGTAAAAAAAATTTTTATTGGCGAATTTATTTTTCTATCATTACATTAAATTTAACGCATTAAAATAAAAAGTAAGCCAAAAAATATTTTATATTTAATAAGCTATTTATATTTTTAATTTTGTTATATATTTTATGAATCCCTAAAAGAAAATGTCAAATAAAAAACTTCTCAAAAAATCCTTGTTTTTCACTAATTTTAATAGGTTTTAGAGATTAGGAACCAATCACCTATTTTTGCATACGATCAGTGTCTTTTTTTACACGGTTTTTTTACACGGTTTTTTCTGGAACCAATCTCCCGTGTAAAAACAGAATTAGGTGTATAAAGAAAAAGTATAACAGAACTCAATTAAAACACAAGAACTTTAAAAAAAGAGACAAATGTAAACATTTTTTTGGAAAAAAACAGATATATAAATAAAAATAAGGGATGAAAACAAATTTTTTTTAAAAACTTTGTATTGAAAAAATATATATGTACCTATATGACTGAAAAAAATTTTTTTTTGAAAAAAACTTTGTATTAAAAAAATATATACAGTTTGTCAAAAAAATCTTTGCACAGAACAAAAAAATGTAAAATGTGATCTTCATTCAAGAATTCCAACAACAAAATCTTTATATACTTTTTTATTTTTGCACACATTCTATAACTGTACTTGTTTACGACCATAAGGCGTCAATAGTTTTCTAATAGTCACACACATTACAATAATAACAACCACAAAAGAACTTTACTCAGTATAAAGGGTGTCAAAAAAATCTTTGCATATTGAATGAAGATAATAAAAAAAATGACAAAAAATGCCGTTATTTCCCAAGAATGTTGTGCATTTTGGGTTTTTTACAAATGAGATGGAATGTGAAAGGGGTAAACAACGTTTTATTAATGAAGTGATCGTTTTTTATGTAACAGGTGTCCTTATATTTGAATACAAAAAATGCCAGGAATACGAGTTTCAAAAAATATTATACAATTGGTCTATTTCAACTACTACAAAGGCAAATCTGCCAAGGAAATCGCCGATATGTTCTCCTTGAACATCAGGACTGTATATAATATTATAAACCGTGCTGAAAAAGAAGGAGGACTAGACTTAAAAGGATTTACAGGCAGGCCAAAAAATGTGACGCAGCGAGTTGAAAGAAAAATTATTAGAATCGTGTATGGTAGCCCACAATCCAGTACGAGATGATTAGCTCTTCAAGTGCAAAAAGACTTTGGGTTACGTGTTTCCCAAGAAACCATCAGAAATGTTCTTCAAAAACACAAATATTCTTCAAGAGTGGCTAGGAAAAACCCCTGCTGCCAGCACAAAATGTCGAAAAGAGATTAAGATTTGCCACCGAATACATTTCACTTCCTCCGGAGTACTGGGACTCTGTTATTTTCTCAGATGAGACGAAAATAATGCTTTATTATCATGACGGACCGTAAAGAGTTTGGCGTAAGCCCCTGACAGCACTAGAAAATTAAAATTTTATTCCTACAGTAAAGTTTGGAAAACTGTCTGTAATGGTATGGGGCTGTATATCCAGCAAGGGAGTTGGTGTAATCAGGATTTTTAATGAAATAATGACTAAGGAAGTATATCTTGATATTTTAAAAAATGAACTGACCGCCAGCATTAAGAAATTTGGTTTTATTGACCCGGTTAATCCGAATAAAATTAATTACAAGTACTATCAATATAATGATTCTAATCATAAATCTTATTTATGCAAGTCCAGGTTACTTTACAACTGCTCCAAAGTTATTGATACTCCTGCCCAAAGTCCTGATATTAACCCTATCGAAAATTTGTGGGTTCATCTAAAGCAAAAGGTAGGGAAAAGATCGCCCACAGATAAAAACGAATTGATAAAGTTTATCAAAGAAGAATGAAAAAAATACCATTAGAATATGCCATTCCGAAGCTTATTCAATCCATGAGAAGGTGTCTACAATCGGTGATTGATGCTCAAGGTGGCCACACAAAATATTAGCACTATAATTTAAAAAAAATTGCATAAGTCTTAATATTTTGTCAAGTGTGCAAACATTTTTTTGACAGTAGTAAAATTGGATTGTTTTTGTTTTTTAATATTTTACATTAGAATATTTTGATTGTTATAAAAGTTTTTTATTTATTATATTAACAAAACATATGTTTATAAAATCCTGTTTGAAAAAAATGAAAAAGTTGGTTATTTATATTAGAAATCAATGAATTCTTCGAAGTTTTTTTTATTTTTCTCTGTGTGCAAAGATTTTTTTGACAAACTGTATATGTATGATTGAAAAAAAAATTTGAAAAAATTTTGTATTGAAAAAAAAAATATATATATATGTGTATGATTGCAAAAAACAACAAACATTAAATTGTCATTAGTAGTGAATGACTAAAAAAAACAAATAAATGAAAAAGAAAAAGAGAAAAAAAAAACATTTTTATATATAAAAAAAACAATATTGGATTGAAATCAAATCCAAAATCCAATTAAGTTCAATATTTTAATGGAATGAAATCAAATTCAAAATCCAATCAGGTTCAATATTTCAATGGAATGAAATCAAAATCAAGTTTAATATTTCAATCAACATTCAACACTTGTAAAAAATATGGTCAAGCAAGTTAAATTTTTTTATTATATTATTATTATTTTTATTATTTAATTAATTATATTATTATTAAATTAGATTATTATTATTATTAAATTGTTATTAGTTATAACATAAATCTTCTGTTGTATTTAAAAAAAAAACATTATGGGGACATCATAAAGTTTCTAATTTCTATTTTTCTCTTTGTTAATTGTTGTCGGGTGAAGCAACCTGAGCTCCTGTCTCCAAATAGATTGTGAACACCACTTTGAAAAATAATTCTTTATTTCAAATTCGGTTTACAATTTAGAGTGTTAAAATTCCTATAAAATTTACATGAATTCATAAAATAATATAATTTTTACTAACTTATTTAATATGAATAGGGAGAAAACTTCTTATTACAAAATATAAGTACTCTCTTTACAGACAGTATTGTGCAAGTGATTACTTAAAATTTCTTTTTTTCCAAAGCGAATGTTTGGCATTTAGAATAATGTTTTTCCCTTTTACATTAGTTTGACAGGTGTCAGTTTAATACATACTTTAGTACAAGTCTACACTTAGAAAATTATTGTATATACATATATTACGATTGACGGTGGTGGTAACGATAATTCTAAGAATTTTTAATTTTAAGCAAATGTCAAATTTTGACATTGATATTTTCGGAAAATTAATAAACGAATTTTGTGCTGTAAAAAACGAGTTTTACAGAGTAGAGCTTTATCGAAAAATTTAGAAAAAATAAATGAATACATAACACTTCTAATTGAAAATTATAATGCAATTTTAGAATACACAAAAACAAATATAGGTAGTTTGTCAGAAGATCATAAGGATATAATTTTTTCTAAAATCGAAAGTTGTAGAATAATTTTATGAAAATGTTTTGAGAAACTTAATTGCGGGATAGAAATTCCAGAAAATTTAGATTTGGTAGTTCATTTTAATAGTAATATTCTGGTAGAACTCGATATGGCAACCGTTGATCAAAAAAGGTCATACATTACTATGTGTGCTTCAATGATTCGGGAAAACTATAATCCATTAACATTACAATCATTTTCGGATAAAATCGAACTTATTGAAGATCTACAAATCACTTTTGTTAACTTTGTTAAATCAAAACTTGAGGGAAAAGCGAGTGAGACACTACCTGAAAGAATTGCAAATATAGGTGACATTAAAACAGCTTTGAGAAACGGAATAAAACCAGAAAACTCGAAGGTAATTGCGGGCAAGATTGCTGCTCTTAATGTTAAAAATAATGATTTTACCGAGTTTGCTAAACAAGCTGAAGAGTTGGCTGATTCTTTAAAACGTTCTTTAGTTGTGGAAGGTATTACACAGAACAAAGCTCATGAAATGGCAGTTGAACAAACAATTGGTGTTTGTCGTTTGAATGCAAAATCTACTTTTGTCAAATCAATATTAGCATCATCAGTTTTCAAAGATCCTAAGGAAGTTGTGGCAAAATTATTAGTTAAGCAAACAAATGAAGTAAAACAGCAACAGGTTTTATCAATTCAAGGTCAAGCTAGAAATAGAAGTAATAATGTTCGTTTTCATAATAATGATTTTCAAGCAAACCACTTTAGACAATTGCGGACCAATGCGTATCAGGGCAATAATTATAACCAATTCCGTAATAATTCACAACGAAGGAACTATCGTGGAGATTATAATACCCACAATTATCCCAGAATAAACTATAGATATAATAATAATAATAATAATCAATTTCAGAATAGTCCAGGGAATTACGCAAATCGATTTTCGCGAAATAATAATTCGAGGGCTTCTGTTAGGACTTTAAACTCAAAAGTCCCTCAACAACAGCTTTTGTTGAGGGAACAGCAAGAAATGGAACAACATTAAAGCAAAACACAATTACTTTCTCTCCCGATATTTCTAACAAAAAATCTGTTCAAAAATCTGTTTACAGTTTAAATTTAAATTATGCTGATTTCATTAAATTAAATTGTGAAGATACAATTAAATCAGCTACTTTTCTTGTAGATACTCAAGCATATATCTCGTTAATAAAAATTTCAAGTTTACATCCTAACATTATTTTAAATCAGAATGAAATTTTAAGTATAACCGGAATTACTTCCGATGCAAAATCAAGACTAGGAACTATTTGTACAAATTTAATTATTTCGAATAATATAATACAACAGGTTTTTCATGTTGTTAATGATGATTTCAATATACCAGCTGATGGTATTTTAGGTAAAGATTTTCTTAAAAACAATAAGTGTTACATTGACTACGAAAACATGATTTTATCTGTTACTACTCATATTAAAAGATTACAAATACCTATATTTCAAGGCACGAATAACTTTACTTGTATTATACCACCAAGATGTGAGGTATTTAGAATTTTTAAATTACATGATATTAAGGAACCTATGTTTGTTGATTCGCAGGAAATTGAAAAGGGAGTTTTATATCGAAGGGAATTATTGATTCTGAGTATCCAATTTTACGAATAGTTAATATTACCGATGAAGTTAAATATGTTAGAAATGATAAAGTAAAGATGGAAAAATTACAAAATTATTACATATATTCAATTAACAAGCAGGACATAAATAACCAACGTGTTCACGAATTAAAGGACATTCTAGAGAATCAAATGCCAAAAGACATCCAAAATGACTTAATGCTATTATGTGAATCTTATTCGGACATTTTTGCACTTGAAGAGGACAAAATGACAATAAACAATTTTTATGAGCAGAAACTCAGATTAGTTGATTCATCACCAGTCTATATTAAGGATTACAAGCTTGCCATGTCTCAAACAGAGGAAATAAATAGACAGGTTAAGCATTTATTAGATAATGATTTAATCGAACCAAGTAGCTCGAATTTCAATAGTCCACTAATTCTTGTTCCTAAGAAGAGCACAAATAATCAGAAATCTTATAGAATGTGTGTAGATTATCGTGCAGTGAATAAAAAACTTATTACGGATAAGTTTCCCTTGCCTCGTATTGACGATATTTTAGACAATTTAGGACGTGCGAAACATTTTTCAGTAATTGATCTGTTCTCTGGATTTCATCAAATTCCATTACACTCAGATTCAAGGGACGTTACAGCATTTAGCACTGATAAAGGATCTTTTAGATGGAAAGTTTTACCTTTTGGTCTTAAGATAGCACCTAATTCTTTTTCACGAATGATGTCTATTGCATTTTCTGGCCTTACGCCCAATAAAGCATTTTTATACATTGATGATATTATTATTATTGGTTGTAGTAAACAACATCACTTGAATAATCTGAAAGACGTTTTTGATATTTTAAGGCATTATAATTTAAAAGTAAATCCTTATAAATGCAATTTTTTCCGATCTGAAGTTACTTTTTTAGGACATAAATGTATCGCTAATGGCCTTTTGCCAGATGATTCAAAAAAAAAAAGCAGTAGAAAATTATTCAACACCTTCTGATAAAGACGCAGTTAGACGTTTTGTAGCATTTGTTAAATATTATCGACGTTTTATTCCACCATTAAATTACCTGACCAGAAAAAACGTTCAGTTTATTCCAATTAAATCAATTCAATATCAAACTTCTTTTGAAAAATTGAAAGCTGCACTACTTTCTCCTCAAATTTTACAATATCCTGACTTTACGAAACAATTTATAGTAACTGTAGATGCATCAAAACTAGGTTGTGGTGCCATATTAAGCCAAAATTTTAATGGTAATGATTTATCTATATACTTTGCTTAAAAATCTTTTTCACATTCTGAACAGAAAAAACCTATAATTGAACTTGAACTTCTTGCTATTCATTTTGCTATAACTCAGTTTAGACCCTATGTCTATGGGACTTCATTTATTGTCAGATCAGATCACAAACCTTTAGTTTATCTCTTCAGTATTAAAGACCCTTCTTCTAAATTAACACATATTAGACTTCAACTTTCAGAATATAACTTTACTGTAGAATACATTAAAGGAAAATCGAATGTGGGAGCAGATGCACTATTTAGAATATCAATAGACGAGTTGAAGAATAATGATAATAATCAAGTATTAGTTACGACCCGAGCTATGTCGAAAGGACAAAATAATGATTATATTAAATTTAATTAATCTCCCAAACATTGAACTAAAGATTTATGATACATTTTCTCAGGAATTCAGTAAGAATATTTCAAAAATTAGAACCGAAATAATTGATTAGAATAATTATAAAAGACTACGTATAAATATTTATAAAAAATTTAAGAAACTGCTATCTGTTGAATTCGAAATTGTGAACGAAACACTTAGTTTAGACTATATGCTTTCGAGGTTACAAACTGAAGCCAACAATGGAAAAATTTACAGAGCAGAATGGCCAAAAAATGACGGAATCGAACTTTGGTAACAAATACGCTTTGTCTTTAATGTGTGATCTTTCTAAATATTTAGTGACTATAGCTATACCGGACAAATCAGCGCGTACAGTTGCGCGTGCTATATTCGAAAATTTCATTCATGTTTACGGAAAAATGAAAGTCATAAAATCCGATTTAGGTACGGAATTTAAGAACGAAGTTTTGTCGGAACTTTGTAAATTTTTGGAAATTGATATAAAATTCTCGACTAGTTATCATCATCAAACTTTAGGAACAATAGAACGAAACCATAGAGTTTTTAATGAATATATAAGAGCATACATTAGTGGAAACTTATCTGATTGGGATACATATTTAAAGTACTTCACATTTTATCATAATACTACATCAAACGCTGTTTTTGATAATAAATTCACTCCTTTTGAGCTAGTTTTTGAAAAAAAGTATCAATAATGAATGAAACAAATATGAAATATATAATATTGATAATTATAAAACAGAAGTTAAACACAGATTGCAAAAGACAAACATATTAGCTAGAATTTTAATAGAAAAACACAAAAAACGAAATAAAAGTATTTATGACAAACATGCTAAAAATTTTGAATTAAAAATTGGTGATAATGTTTTGTTGAAAAAAGAACCTTATGACAAATTTAACAATATTTATGATGGTCCATATATTGTAAAAAATATGAATGTGTTAGATGGCAACACATTATGTTAAATGTACTAATGAGCCATCTGGTAACTCTCCAATGAAAAAAAAACTAAATTTCCTACAAGAAATTAATGACCGAAACTAACACAAACAAAGCTTACTTACTACTACACATGTAGTTTTTATTTGACTTTTTATGCTACAGAGTTGTATTTGTTAATATTTATTAATTTCAAAGACTCAATCGTAGTAGGCTTTGAAAACAAAGCTACTTCCACAAAACTTTTGTGAAAAATAGAATATAAAATTTGAATTGAAAATTTGAAGATTGTGGAAAAAATAGAAACAAAATGTGTATTTAATTAAAGTCTGAAGAGAAAAAGGAAAGTGAATCAATTGAATCAAGAGGAGTAAGAAGTCGGACAGGCAACAAGGAAGGAAAGTATTTTATTTTGTGTGATTTATTTGTGAATTTTAAGTCCTCTAATTTTTGGTTACTTTTTTGTATAGTGTTCCAATTGGTAGATGCTGCCATTAAAACATTGAAGGAATGTGGAAGCTCATCTTTGCCAGCTATCAAGAAATACCTCGCCAGCACAATGCCCAAAAATGGCTCCATTCATTAAGCAATATTTGAAGAGTGCTGTTACCAGTGGAAAATTAATCCAAACTAAAGGTAAGCGTGCTTCTGGTTCATTCAAATTGTTAGCTGCCGCCAAGAAGTAGATTAATTTTCGAAATAATTACACAGCCCTGCAAATTTTGACTTTTTTGTGCAAATAAGATGGCTTCAAGTAAATCTGATTAATTTTTATAAACCTCGACCGCCATATTGGATCCGCCATTTTGAATTTTTTAAATCTGAATGAAGATCTGTAATCAGCGACCCCAAAAACCCCTGAGTAACAATTTTCAAGTAAATCTGATTAATTTTTAATGACATCCGTAATATGTTTCTTTTTCTTTTGCACCGCTTGACATAAACCCACCTCCTACTTTAAGGGTGTATGCAAACAATTTGGCTTTGGGCTCATTTTAAAGAGCAAATATCAATTGTCAATTTCTAACAATAGCGATGGTTCAAGCACGTCGGTGTTGAACTCTACAATGTTTCAAAAATGGCCAAAAACGCTATTTTTAGGGTTTTCAACCCCCTTTTTCTCGAAAACCTGACGTGATGGAAAATTTTTGAAACCAGATTCGTGTTTAGCGCACAAAATGCCTTCGGAAACACCTGGAGCAATCTTATTTGCAAAACCCATGCAGGGCTGTGTTATATGTAAATAATAACTTTTTATTTATTTTTTAATTAAAAAATAAAATATCTTTTTTAATAAAAATATATCAAAACAAAAAACATTTTTCTTTCGTAAGGGGGTATGATGCGTCAACTGTGACTAGTCAACTAGTCAACTATACTTGACTATAGTCAAGTGTAACCAGTTAACTAGTCAACTGTGACTAGTCAACTGTACTTGACTATAGTCAAATGTAACCAGTTAACTAGTCAACTATACTTGACTATAGTCAAGTGTAACCAGTTAACTAGTCAACTGTGACTGGTCAACTATACTTGACTATAGTCAAGTGTAACCAGTTAACTAGTCATTTGTGACTTCAAATAGCGCACTCTTGTTTATATATGTTTATGATATATGTTTTACAGTCGAAAGAATTCATATGTTAGAAAGAGATGCAAAATCAGATGTACACGAATGTTTACGTCAAGTTTTTCACGTTGCCCTTAATAACTTCATGGGAAGTTGTGACTAGTTTATACGTCACACTTTACGGTCAAATAACTAGTCATTTGACTAGTTATGTTCTGGTAGGGTTGTATTTTCACTCTAATTGAGTCAATTCACATTAGCACATTTTTTAGTCGCACAATTTATGTTCTTTTCAATTTACACGGGATGAATATTCGTTTGGCAACAAATGTATACGTATACAGAGCTTTGTATGTATTAGTGTTTTTGCATTCATTTGATGTTTGGCTTTTTAAGTGTACACAACAAATAAACGAATAATTTTAAAATTATTCTATGCGGAATTTCACAAATTTTCGACTAATAATTGTTTTCAATTCATTTATTTTTGTGCAGATTATTTAAACTAATTATTTACAAAACTCTTTTTGTTCCTTCACAAATATTTTATTGGAATTTCTAAATGACAGCACAATGTATAGCAAAGAGTTATGTATAAACATACATACGTACGCCACTCTAACGTTATAATATATTAATTGTAATTCACTAACTTACTTTATTCTTATTTTAAAATTTTTCTTTAATTTTCATTTTTATCAAATATTTTCTTAAATATCATTCATTATGTAATACTCTTTATTTTTATTATTAACTATTTTCCTAATTACTAATTATCTCTTTTTAATCTTTACTTATAAATTATCAAATATTCTCTTATTGTTAATCCTGTTAATCCCGTTAAATCATCAGATTTTTGTCAAGTATAAATAAGCTTTCGTTCTTAAAGATTGGTTAATTAAGAAAATATTCGTTGAAGTGACAACATTAAATAAATATTGATTTTAAAAAGATCATTCTTTTACTAAAGGCAATAAGAAAGAGGAATCTGTAAATGGAAAAACAACAAAGACGTGTAATGATTTCAAAATAAAGAAAAAAAATCCAAAAGGGAAATGATTTTATGCGACCATCCCCCTTTCTTTGTGATCATGTTCATTGTTTCAAATGCAACTAACGACTAAATCAACTCTTTTGAAAAAAAATTGCCAACCCTGATTTTTAAAAATGTGTATGTATTAGTTTTGTGCTGGTGATGCGGGGTTGTAGCTGGTGGAAACTTTACGCCACCGAAAAATCATTCTCTTCACCCCTCTTGCCTACAAACTATCGTTTGCTGCCAGCACAATTGTGCTCGTGTGAATATAGCCATTCAGTCTAATAATAACCTTACCTCACTTAAAACCTAAAATACAAAAAACAGTTGTTTTATTTTTTCTAAAGGTTATGGGCCCAGACCCGCAAAAAAAGTAAAGTAAAAGGGCAGAGAATATTAAAAGCGTGTGTCGCAGTCAGAAATTAAAGTGGAAGACAAAAGTTTTGTCATGTCGTCAATATTTCAAATTGACAAGCTGGATGAGTCCAATTACTCCACCTGGTGCATCCAGATGAGGAGTATATTGATACACAGCGACTTGTGTGGCGTGGTGTGTGGTCGGGAGAAAAGGCCACAGGATTCGAAATTACCGGAATTCGAGGGATTCGAATCGAAAAACGAAAAGACATTGGCCTCAATGCTGCTGTGCGTGAGGCCAAACCAAATTAATATTAAATTAATAAAATTAAATCATATAAAAGGCAGCGTGTCAGCTTGTGACGCCTGGAGAATATTGCGAGAGGTCCATTAACCAAAGGGGCCTGCACGAAAAATTATGTTGTTTAAAAGACTGCTGCACATGTCGATGCAGGATGGTAGCAGTATGGGCAGTCATATTAATGATTTCTTCTATTTAATTGATCAGCTATCTGAAATAGACGTTATAGTACCAGAGGAAATGCTAGTCATATTGTTGTTGTCGAGCCTGCCAAAAAGCTACGAGGGGTTCGTTATTGCAATTGAATCTAGGGATTCATTACCTAACCTGTTATCATTAAAGGTAAAGCTGTTGCAAGAAGGTGCACGCCAACAAGAAGTTACCGCCAACAACAACAATAGTGCAGAGGTTTTAAACGTCACACGGACTAATGGAAGTTTTAATATCAAAAAAGGTAAAGAAGAAAAGAGACAACAATACGATTCCAACAAAAATAATTCTCAAAATAGAAAATGTTATAATTGCGGGAAGCGAGGCCATTTCGCCGCGAACTGTAGGCAAAAAGGGAAAAGAGATATTCATGAAAACAGGCGTGAGTTTAATTGCTTTGTATCGTTAGCAGCTTTGCAAACTGTAAATGGTACTAACAATGTACAGTGGTGTGTTGACAGTGGCGCTTCGTCGCATTTTTGTTATGATTATAATCTTTTTCAAAGGTATGAAAAATTCGACGAAATTGTTTATTTGCCGAATAACAACAGTTTAAAAGCCATTGGACGTGGTACTGTTGTTATACACGATAACAAAAACAAAATAATACATAATAACGTTTTACATGTGCCAGAACTTAAAGGAAATTGTATTTCAATAAGCAAAATGATAGAAAGTGGAAAAGATGTTGTATTTAAAGATAATTATGTTCATGTAAAGGATCATAAAAATAATTCAATTTTGAAGGCCTTTAACAACAATGGTATATTTTTATATGAATATGGGCGCAATAAATGTATGAACCTGGAAATAAAAAATAGTTTAATGAGTTGGCATCTGAAGTATGGGCATTTTAATTTTCAATGTTTAAAAGAAATGGTAAAGAATAATATTGTAAAAGGTTTTAAGCTAAAAGAATGTGACAACGAGCCCGTTTGTGAAGTATGTTTTAAATCTAAAATTACATTCAAACCTTTTGTTAAATCTCAATTTAGAGCAAAATCTCTGCTGGAAATCGTTCATAGCGATATTTGTGGACCTGTTAGTGTGCCATCAATTGCTAGATCTAGATATTTTGCTACTTTTATTGACGACTGTTCTCGTTTTATTGTTGTATATTTTCTTAAAACGAAAGATTCAATATTAAATGCTTTCAAAGACTATAAGTCCCTAGTAGAGAAACAAACTGGTTGCCAAATAAAATGTTTACGAACCGATAATGGCGGGAAATATATCAGCAATGATTTTAGCAAGTTTTTACAGGAAAATGGAATCAAAAGGCAGCTAACCGTTCCTTATACTCCTCAACAAAATGGCATAGCTGAAAGGGCCAATAGGACGTTGGTCGAGATGTCGCGCAGTATGCTATTAGAGTCTACCCTTGAAGAAAAATTTTGGGCCGAAGCTGTATTGACTGCTGTATATTTACGTAATAGAACTGTTACAAAAGTTTTAGTAGATAAGACGCCGTTTGAAGGCTATAAACCATCGGTCAACCATTTAAAAGTATTTGGCACAAAAGTTATAGTCCTAAACAAAACCCACCATAAAAAGTTTCTACCGAAAGGCATTGAGATGTTGATGATCGGATATAGCGAACAATCGAAGGCATACAGGCTTTACGATCCAATTTAAAAAAGGGTTCACGTAAGTCGAGATGTAATTTTTGTAGAAGGCAAATATGGTAAAAATGAAAATAAAGTATATGTGTCGAGCACTATTAATTTCGGTGATTTTTTAAATTTAGGCAATGGCAAAACAGTACATGAGAATACTGAACAATCAGATGAGCAAGTCACTAATGTTGTTATTAGCCCACCAACTGATGATGGTACTGACCAACTTGAAACTGAAGCGATAGAACCTAGTGGTCCCAGTTCCACGTGCCAGTAGTCGGAGATTGGTCCAGGACATCCAAAATTAATTAAAACAGGATCCGCAGGTCGCCCAAGAAAGGTCTATAACACCATAAACTCTATTATCGTTCCTGAAAATGTTCAAGACGCTTTGTGTGGCCCTAATCGTAAGCAGTGGGATACAGCGATGAAAAGTGAGTACGCCTCTTTAATTAAAAATGATACTTGGGAATTGACTGAGTTGGCCAAAGGGCAGAAACCAGTGGGGTGTAAATGGATCTTCACTGTAAAGGAAAACAAAGAAGGCAATATACTTTTAAAGCGAGACTAGTTGCCAAAGGGTGCAGTCAAAAATACGACGTAAATTATAAAGAAACTTTCTCACCGGTAGTTAGGTATGCCAATATTCGTTTATTAGTTGCATTGGCAGTAGAACACCAACTTTACATGCACCAAATGGATATCACAGCCGCGTATTTAAACGGAGAACTCGAAGAAGAATTGTACATGGTACAACCTGAAGGCTTTGTTGACGAAAAGTATCCAAATCGTGTCCTTAAATTAAAGAAATCACTGTACGGTCTTAAACAAAGCGGACGTGCTTGGAACGCAAAATTAGATAACGTTTTAAAGAAAATGGGCTGTATCAGCGAACAGTGTATGTACACTAAGAATATTAATGGTATAGTAAACATAATTGCTGTTTACGTAGATGACCTAATAATAGCGAGCTCGTCGAAGGAAAATCTCAATATTATTAAAGAAACCATAGCAAATGAGTTCACAGTAGTAGATGGTGGCCAACTCAATCATTTTCTAGGAATAGAATTTATTCGTCAGGCTGAAACTTGTTCAGTTGAGGTTTGCCAAAAACAATATATTAAAAATCTATTAAATGAATTTGGAATGAGTGATTCTAAAGAAGTTACAACCCCATTAGAGGCAGGCTTTCAACGTTATGTAAATCAGGTGACTGCAAGAAAATTGAACCTACTGAATATCAGTGCATTATAGGTGCGTTAATGTACCTCGCAATTTCAACACGCCCAGATATCTTACACTCAGTATGTAAGCATGTGTTGCAATACCTGAAGAAGACAATTGATTTCAAACTTCATTTCGAAAAAACCGGCAAACCAACAATAGGCTACGCGGACGCGGATTGGGGAGGTGACGCAATGAACAGAAAATCTTATTCTGGGTTTGCATTTGTTAAGGCGAATTGTGTGTTTGCGTGGGAAGCCAAGAAGCAGAACGTCGTCGCACTTAGCAGCACCGAAGCAGAGTATATTGCGTTATCTACTGCAGCAAAGGAGGCTATTTATATTAAAAATCTGCTCTGCGAAATGCTACGTATCACGCAAGAAGCAAACACATCGATTTAAAGTACCATCATGTCCGAGATGTTTACTCAAAGGGTATTATTAAACCAGAGTATATTCCCACTGCAAAAATGTTATCGGATATTTTTACTAAGAATTTATGTAAAATTAAACACCTTAAGTTTTGTACACAATGTAACCAGCACAATGTAACCAGTGATGACAATTGTGACGTTTAAGAAACGCTGAAATCAGCTGTCTTAACCGTTTTCTTAGAGGGAGAAAGAAAATGTTAAAAGTTTTGGGAAGCAAATGTGTTAGAAGCAACAGATATACAGAGTGAAATCTTGCGGACAAAGTAAAAAAATTAAATGTAAACAAACATTTATTTTGTGTTAAAAAAGGGAAAATTTAGAATATTTTTTAATTTCTTCAATGAAAAGTTTAAAGATTCTTAAATATTTAAATATTAATCGAAATGTGCGTGATTTTCGGTCACAATGAATATAGTTTCTTGTGCAAGAGATAATTAAGAAGCTAAATATTACAAGATCAAAATAAGACGTACTGCTCATAAAAAATGTTTCTTGCTGAAAGTTGCCAATATTTTTTAATTTCTTGAAAGAAAAAGTAAAAAATTGTTATTGTTATTAGTTGTTTTTATTATTTATTAATAGTTTTACACAAAAATAACATTTTTTATTAACTCTCGGCAATATAAAAAAACCACCCCAAAACCTAAAAAACATAAATAAACAAAACAGACAGACAATCAGAGAGGGACAGAAATACTTTTTGGTAATATTTGCTGCCTCTTTCTTAGTATACGGTTAAATATCAAAATCCCGAGTCGTCACTGTGTACATTGTGGTTTTGTAGAGATATGAACTTGTATTGAGATTATAAAATGTATTCTATTTATAACTAGGTACTAGTAATGTGTTGAGAGGGAGTGTTAGATGGCAACACATTATGTTAGATGTACTAATGAGCCATCTGGTAACTCTCCAATGAAACAAAAAACTAAATTGTATCTTCACTCTAATTTAGTCTAATAATAACCTTACCTCACTTGTTTTATTACTCACAGTTGTTTTATTTTTTCTAATAAAATGATGTTAATGTTACAATTTATAATAATAAAAAAATGAGGAAAAAACTGTTAATAAGAACAGATTGAGAAAAATGTAAAAAAATATATACTCAATAAATATTTAAATATTATGTAAAAAAAAAATTAAATAAATTAATAAATAATTTATAATTTTTTTTATTTTCTCTAAAAGGGAAGGAAATCCCTATAAAAGTATTTATTTTTAAGTATACTGATAAGATAGTTTTAAAAAATATAATCTCTATAAATGTATTTATTTTTAAGTATAGTTTTAAATTTAGTGATAAGATAGTTTTAAAAACATAATTATAAATTAATTTTTTTATAAAAAGGGAGGTATAGTGCCATCACTTATTTAGTCTCATCACTGATAGTCTAAGTAGTTTATTCATTAAATTAGATAAGTTTATTCGTTAAGTTTTAGTTATAAAAGCAGAAATAAAATATTAATGAATGGAGTGCAATTTTAACTACAAACGCGTTTGTTTCTTTTAAACTGCAGGTTTAAATAACCCACCGGGACATGTTAATCCTTTCGATTGTACAATCCGAAATCCAATAGATGTTCGGGTGGCAAATCCTCAATAAAACCTCTGCAATTCGAAGTCCAAAACATGAATTAAACAACATAAAAATCATAAATATAAGCTGGATTTTGGACAATAAAAAAGTGGTCTATGGTATGGCTTTTAACCGTGAAGTTCTACAAAAATCACTTCTTTAAAATTGAGTAAAAGCATCGTGAAGAATTCGGGCTTAAAGAGTAATCTGTAAGTAGTATGACTATACAAATCCTCACAAGAGGGATCCTCAGACAACAATTGTCCAAAGAAGGAAGCAACGGAATATAAGATTCGAGGGTGCCCTGATAGTTTTGTAATAGACTATTAGCGTGAGGATCGTGGATTCGATTCCCATCAAAGATTCTGGTCTGTAACCCTACACCGAACAATATGGTCGAAGTTACTAAATTCGTATTAAGTTAAATGTAATTTGTAATTATATTGTAATTAATAAATAAATAACGGAATCTGCTGAGGTATTTTACCAGTCACAATCCAACCGAAATGTCGTTGGACAATCAAAGTGTTTCTAAGATCTTTTGTTCAGACAGTATAATCCGCGAGTATGCATTTCCATCCAATAGCAAATCCATATGGGCATGTTTAAAATCTGTTAACGCGATACTGGGTGCATTAAAGTCAACAAACTACACTAACTAGCATGTAGGCAATTGATCAGTGAGTCCGTGGTCAATTTAAATGCTGAATCAATATGACATCTTAGAGAAACAATAAAAACTCTTATAGGACTTGCTACTTCTGTGCCGTTAATGCCCACAATTGTGATAGCTGGCGCCGAAAAGGTTAGAAGATCTAGATCCCATTGCCACTTTCGAGGAATGAAAGTAGCTTGAGACGCTGGACCTATTAGAGCTTTGGCAGAAAACACATCTTTCAGCACTACACTAATTTGGGTAGTTCCTTAACAACTGGTAAATAAGGAGTGGACTGAAATTAGGTAGCGAAATTTTGATAAGAACGGGCAGCAGCGGATGCCGATGGACCGTTATCCACTTCATTTTGCTTTTGTACAGGAGCTCGGGCAATTTCTATAGAACGGCCTTTGGTAAGTGGGTTAACGCGCTTAACCTCAACTCTCGGTCTCCCGAGGAAACCCGAAATCGATTTTGGCAGTCAAGTACTCATACATTTTGCCCCACTTAGGTTAAACTGAGCAATTCAAAACCACGCCTCCTAAGTCACAGGGTGAGTAATTTAGTGTAACAAATGTATTTTAAAAGTTATGTTTCAAGTTTGAGTTTTAATTTCCAACAATGACAAATTATATATATGGGAATGGAAACTCTTGTTGACAAAAGGATAACACACTTTTAACGAAGTTGTAGTTTAACAATAGTTTAATTAATAGTGGCGTAGTTTTATTTAACAGTAGTATAATTTAACAATATGTAGTTTAATTTAATATAAGAATAGTTTAATTTAAATTAAGAATAGTTTCAGTTAACCGTAGTTAATTTATTAACAGTAGAGTTTAAACAATATTTAATTTAACTTAGTTTAGTTTAATAATAATTTTACTTAATAACTCAACACAAATACACTTGGGTTCGCTCTTAAACACGACCATCACTTTCAGTGTCTACTTCTCTAATCACGTCTTCGGCGTGTACTTCACTAATGAATCGTTTCCTTTCAAATCTGTTTGTTCTTTCCTATCTATTTAAAAATAACCCACGCCACTCGAAGGAATACCGTTAATTGAGCATACTCTCGATAGATCACGCCACCTACAGTCCCGTTATTTTAGTACATCATGTCATGTCGAGTAGCAGGCAAGAGCGAATCAGATGGTCACCTTACATTCGGCCCTCCTAACGGCAATCCGGGCCGTATTGCCACAGTTTCATAAACTCAGCCACAGTAGTGGTTCTATTTGAACCCTCATGGTAACCGACCTTCTCGACCTCGTATCTTTCATGTGGCAACTTCTTTACTATTTTATATGGGCCAAGGTATTTGCCCCTCAATTTAAGACCACTGCCAAACTGAGTGCGCTTAATGGTTACCAACTCATCTACGGCATATTCAACCTCAGGCTTCCTTTTAACATTATAAGTCTTGCAGTTTTCCCTTTGAATTCTTCCAATATTCTCTTTAGCCTCGGACCTTATATTGTTTCTTTACTAATCAAATTCTCGAACGGCTTCATCTTCCAATATTTCTCTAAGGTTGGGGTAGTCGGGCAATCTCATTTCCACGCCGGTTAGCAATTTGAACGGGGATGCGCCAGTGCTTCTCGGTGTACTGGAATTAATAAACATTTGAATTCTTCTTACGTGTTTGTTTTGGGGTCTCAACACACAATTTCGCCATCATTGGTATGACTATTCTATGAATCCGTTCAACCTCACCGTTGCCACGCGGAACTCCTGTAGTTATTAACAGATGTTGGATATTCTCCTCAACGCAGTACTCCCTAAAAGCTTGTGAAGTGAACGCCGCTCCGCGATCAGTTATTATTCTTCGAGGATTTCCAAAAGTAGCAGATTGCTTCTCCAAAGACTCGATGACTGCCTTGGTGTCAGTTGACTTCGTTGGATGTAGTCAAACGAACTTCGTAAAACCATCGACAACCACGAACAGATGATTATACACCTTCTTCGTAACTTCCATTGGTCCAACGTGATCGACATGATAAATCGCCAGGGGTCGATAGTATTTATCTATTGGGTTAAGCTAGCCCTCTTGAATGTTTTCGCCTCGTTGATAATGCACTCGATGCAACTTCGTACAATGTTCGGCACTTTTGCAGCCAACCTCGGTATGTAGTACTGCTTCTCGATCAACTCTCGGGTTTTAGAAACGCCAAAGTGACCCTGGCTGTGTGCTAACTTGATTATCTCCTCTTCCAACTGGACCGGTCTCACGATAAGGTCCTTTGCGGGATTCTTATACAGTACACCATTTTGCATGTAATAACCTTCATATGCACCATATTCTAACACTGCTCTATTGGCCTTGGTACAGTCGTCACTTTCCTGTGCGCACCTGATCCTGTGTGTATCCGGATCTGCTTAAATGCGTTGCAGTCAGTCACTATCTTAAATGGTATGCCAAGTTAATAAACTCTACACTTCTTCAGCGATTCTACTACCACTAATACTTCCAACTCATATGAGTGGTATCTCTCTTCGTACGGCTATGTACGTCTATTTATATACTGCACTGGACGTAGATCCTGTTCATCTAGGCTTCTCTGTAAGAGTACTGATCCGTAACCGTGCATGCTGGCGTCGGTATGCACCTCTGTAATTGCGTCGGGGTCATACAATTTTAAAACTGGACAGCAAGACTTCGTCATTGACTACAAACTGTACATTAATCCGCAACATATCGGTTAAAGACTTCGCCACTAACGCATAATTCTCCATAAATTTCCTAAAATAAGAGTTAGACCCAAAAATCTCTGAAGGGCTTTCCGATCGTAATCTGGTGAACACTGCAGGCGAGTTGCTTAAACCAAACCATTGTAGTTGACAAATGCTGTATATTTTCTCGAAGATTCTTCCAACGGCACATGGAAAACCCCATTTCATAGGTCCAATGTTTTTAGTTCATCCAACACCTCATCCATCAATGGCACGGGGAAGTGGTCTCTCACAACTTTCTCATTCAATTTCCTGTAGTCGCAGCACAATCTTTTCGTGCCATCTTTCTTCGCAACCAAAACTATTGGGAATTCGTACTCCGAAGTACTGGGCTGCATAATTTTCTCCCTTAACCATTTGTAATCTGATTTTCAACGGTTACTTGATCGGCGATGGGTAAACGTCTGGGTCGATGATAAATTGGTATGTCATCCTTCAACACTATGTTCATCTTTACTGGAATCTTCATATTTCGCCTGGATTGATATTCGGTTATTGCTTTTTCTATCTGGCTTCCAATAGAGGCATTAAGGTGTTCCAGGTCGACTGGGATATCCGGCTAGTACTCGTCTATGTTAAAACAATCTCCCGAAAATTCATCCGGAACTGTATTCTCCTTTACCGGCATCCTGAACCGCGCTTCACCGTTCGATATAGTCACATCAACTTTGCGTATCAAACTATTTCCCAGCATAATGGAATAGTTAACATCTCGTTCTCCAACGACATAAAAAGTGACCTCCATATCCAAACCATCGACGTGTACAACCTCATCAAACCGACCCATGGTGACTATAGTGTTATCACCAATACCAAATAATATTACTCTCTCCGGTACAAAATTTATTTCACCCAATATGAACAACATGTCAAACCGTAGTACGCACACATCACACCCTGTATCCACCAACGCCGTTAAATCTTTACCACGTATCACTATATCCTTGAATATCAAACCCTGTCCCTTACGAATCGATTATTTTCGACAATTTCACTATTGACCTGCACTGGCGCCCTCCGCCACTTCACCGCTACAACTGTCCCTAGTCCCGCCCTGGTCCGTTGAATGTAGCCCCAATCTTTCCAGAAGTCGACTTTGCAAATCCTCCTTTAAACCTTGCGTTCCTAATCCTAACTCCGTCAACTTTGCCCTAAGGGCACTAACGCCCATATTCAAAATCTCCTCACGATTCATATTACGCTCTCAAACAAACTACTATCGAAATTAACAAAAGCGTGGAAACTGTAAACCCAAATGCAATAGTTAATGTTTATAATAATACAATATAATAATGATAATGTTTATAATAATACAAAGAAATAAGAATAAACAATAAATCAACATAATTTAAAAAATCCAGTTATTTTATAATACGTTAAATATTATTATTTTACTCATAAAAATACAAATAATTTAATCGAATATTCAAGTTAATTTGGTTTCTATTTAAAAGTTTAACTGATTTGTTAATGGTTTAATTAAATTTTAATTTTCTTACTTCCTTTCTCTTCTGTTTTTCTATATTTTTATTTATTTATTTTTTTTATTTATTTATTTTATTTATTAATCATAGCACAACAAGATAATAATCTTATAAATGAAAGTGCTATGGGAGGACATCAAATAGGAAAAAGTAATAACAAATCGCTCATTATATGAGTAATGAATTGTTTGAAGTACAGTATAAATAAAAATGAATAAGAATAAGAACATGATTTAACCTCAGGAAATAGCAATCGATACAAAAAAATTAGGATAAGAAAATGAGTATATGTAAAAAACTAAATTAGGAAAGATACAAATATAAAGAAAAATACAAACAAGGAAATATATTCATATAATGAGATATAATGAAACTTAAATAATAAATTAGAAAAATGAAAATAATTAATCACTAATAAAAATGAAGAGTAAAAATGTATAAACAATCAAAATATGTTACAAACTACTTAAACAGATTGTATAACTCCTTTTTGAACTTAGTTGCATTGCCTATGTTCTGAATATAATTAGGTAGTGCATTCCAAAGACTGATGGTGTGTATAAAGAACTGTCGTTTCGACAAAAGAGTCCTATGCCTTAATTGGATAATTTTCCTACCGCGGTTGGATCTAGCAAATCTAATCCTGCTAAATAAGTATACTGGCTGTTCCAAAGTAATAATCTTATGGAGGAGAATTAGGCACTTAATATTCAATAGATTATCAAAATGAATACCACATATCTGGTAAGAAAATTGTGATATATGGTCCCGACGTCCCTTAATAAATACGTATCTGGCTATGTTATTATAAGCCAAGTTGAGTTTCCGCTTATCATCCGCATCACAGTTTGCGAAAATTTCCGATCCATATAAAAGAACAGGAATCAAAAACGTTTTTGCCAGTTGCAGGCGTATAGCAAAAGGAGTCGAATCTATAACAACCCATAAGTTCCTAAGCATACCATAAACTTTACCAACGATGACATTAATGTGGCTAGACCACGTTAGCCGACCATTAAAGATAACACCCAGATTAGATGCCGATTCAACAAAATCAATTTTATTCTCCCTGATAATAATATTCGGCACATCAAACGCTCTCTTAGACCCGGAGAGCAATAAACATTTCGATTTAGAGGGATTTACACAAAGTCCATTAGCACCAGCCCAGTTGTCAATTTTCCGTAAATCAGCGTTAATCGTATCTACACATAGTCGGATATTATCAATACAAGCGCTCCTATAGAGCTGAACGTCATCAGCGTACATATGTACGCTACAATTATCCAAAACATCAGGTAGGTCGTTAATGTATATACAGAACAAAAGGGGCCCTAAAATTGATCCCTGAGGAATACCTCTTCCAACGTGTACCGAATTCGAGATGTTGCCGTTTAGGTAAACTCGTTGTGATCTGTTAATGAGATAGGAACGTATAAGGCTACAAGCTGAATTAGAAAAATGAAAGAGGGTCTGTAGCTTAATCAATAATATTCTGTGATCAACTGTATCAAAAGCCTTAGTGTGATCCAAAAGAACCAAAAACGCTATGTAATTTTCATCCAGCTTCAACCTAAGGTCATCAACTACTTTGACTAAAGCAGTAGTGCAGCTCCTAGCTTTCATAAATCCCGACTGTTTATCAGATAAAAAATTATTACTCGTGAGATAATCGTTCATTTGTCTAGCTATGAGGTTTTCCATAACTTTGGACAGGAACGGAAGAATGGCAATTGGCCTGAATTCATTGTTAGATTTAGGAATTGGGATGATTTTCGACCGTTTCCATTCATCAGGGAAAGAGGACATAGTTAAGACTGAATTGAATGCATGAGTAAAATACGGTAAAAGTCTAGGTGACAAAGCTTTTAAAAACAGAGGATCTAAGTCATCAGAACCAATCGCATTCGATTTCACAGAAGATAAGCATTCCAAAACCTCGAGCTGACTAACACAACGAAAACTAAAGGGGTTTTCTAGCGGAACAAAACAAAGGTCATCATATATGTTACTGTCAGGTGTAGGAACATTAATATTAACAAATTTGTCATTCAGACCGTTTACATCGACATCAGGAGAAGTATTATGGCATTTATGTCCAATACCAATATCGCGGATTAACTTCCATTTAGCTCTATTATCTAATGCGGAAGCGAACTTCCTGCCGTAAAACAATGTTTTTGCAATTTTAATGTGTTTGGTAACCTCACTACGAGCGGCTTTATGAACGGCTTTCAGATCATCCGTTCTGAACCTCTTCCATCGCCGATAGGCAATGTCTTATCAATTAATGGTTTAATTTCAGCATTAAACCACGGTTGGTGTTTGGCTTTAACAAGTTTTGTTTTGATAGGAACACAACTGTCATATAGCAGACGCACATTTTCCTGAATTAGTGCCACCTGGTCGTTTACATTACCCAGTGAGTAGATTTGATCCCAACAGATATCATCAACACTTCTGTTCAAAACTGTAAAATCGATACTTTTAAAATCACGGTATGTAATATACCTGTCCTCATGACTCGTAGACAGATTATAAGTTAAGAAGAGAAGATCATGATTGGAAAAGCAAGAGGCTGAAATTTGATCATATAACAGTACCTTAGTCATATCATTAACAAATACTAGATCGATTAGACTACTGGATTAAATGGATAAAATTATTTAAAATTATTTTATTATTTTCAAAAAATCACTTAAATTCTTTTTTTAATTAAAATAACTTGACTATATCAAATGATTACAAAAAAAAACTTAAAAAATTACTTATCCGATTATATTTTATTCTGCTACACCGCCTTCACTATCCACTGCAACTTTTCTCTATTGTAAACTGCTTCACCTCACTGTTATTATGCTACACTGCAACCTTAAGTAACTCTTAAGCCGAAAGTCCATACCATGCGTTTTGCATTACATGCATATACCGAAAAAGTAGAATCAGTGTACTTGATTGTGACAAGTTACAGAAGAAAAAGCATAGATTGCATAGACGCATAGAAAGTAGGATTACTTTCTACTTTTCTATGCGACTAATGCAGTGTTGGAAAATGTCAGCAGTTTTTTAAACTTGGCATGCCAAATTATATACTATTGTGAATGGTTTCTATAAATATGTTTAAATAGTTCATTACTATTTTCGCATTTTTCTTTATTTGCATTATAAAAATATTAATAAAAACATATTTTATAATAAAGTTTATTACTCATTTAAGAGGAAAATACATTAAAATACGTTTTTTAACAAATTTCTTTCATGAACAAAATATGTATCTGATGATTGTTTATACATATGTATGTATATATGATTGTTTTTATGTACTGAGTGTCATCTATTTTGAATTTATTAATTTGTAAACAAGAAAAATGGAGGAAAAATTAACTGAAAACACTCGTCTTGTATTCTTTTGAGGATTTTCGTAGGCCTTAACAGCACAATACAATGTAATTTTTGTGTAAAACTATTAATAATAAAAACAACTAATAACAATTTTTAATTTTTCCTTTCAAGAAATTAACAAATATTGGCAACTTTCAGCAAGAAAAATTTTTTATGAGCAGTACGTCTTATTTTGATCTTATTATATTTAGGTTCTTAATTAACTCTTGCTCAAGAAACTATACTCATTGTGACCGAAATTCACCCACATTTCGATTAATATTTAAATATTTAAGAATCTTTAAACTTTTCATTGAAGAAGTTAAAAAATATTCCAAATTTTCCCCTTTTTAACACAAAATAAATGTTTGTTTACATTTAATTTTTTTACTTTATCTAACACATTTGCCTCGCAAAACTTATGACATTTTTTTCTCCCTCTAAATTGGCCTGTCCTTTTATGTTATGAGCGTTTTTCAAATGTCAAAATATCACATATGTAAACTCATAAATTTGTAATTAATGCCATAAATTCTTTTAAAATTACAATTTGATTTTCTATTTCTTCCAAAAATGTTCTTGTTCGCTTGTTTGTTGTTTACCACAACAGATGAGCAAAACAAAAAACCAGTCACATAAACGCATTGTGTGTAACTTGCAATAAAATCGGCATAGAAAGCAAGATTCGCAAGGCGCATTACATGCGTATACCGAAAAAGTAGAATCAGTGAGTTGATTGTGACAAGTTACAGAAGAAAAAGCATAGATTGCATAGACGCATAGAAAGTAGGATTACTTTCTACTTTTCTATGCGACTAATGCAGTGTTGGAAAATGTCAGCAGTTTTTTAAATTTGGCATGCCACATTATATACTCTTTGTGAATGGTTTCTATAAATATGTTTAAATAGTGCATTACTATTTTCACATTTTTCTTTTTGCATTACAAAAATATTAATAAAAACATATTTTATAATAAAGTTTATTACTAATTTAAGAGGAAAATACATTAAAATACAGTTTTTAACACATTTCTTTCATGAACAAAATATGTATATGATGATTGTTTATACATATATGTATGTATATATGATTGTTTTTATGTACTGAGTGTTTGTCATCTATTTTGAATTTATTAATTTGTAAACAAGAAAAATGGAGGATAAATTAAATGAAAACACTCGTCTTCTGTTCTTTTGAGGATTTTCGTAGGCCTTAACAGCACAATACAATGTAATTTTTGTGTAAAACAATTAATAAATAATAAAAACAACTAATAACAATTTTTAATTTTCCCTTTCAAGAAATTAAAAAATATTGGCAACTTTCAGCAAGAAAAATTTTTTATGAGCAGTACGTCTTATTTTGATCTTATTATATTTAGGTTCTTAATTAACTCTTGCTCAAAAACTATACTCATTGTGACCGAAATTCACCAACATTTCGATTAATATTTAAATATTTAAGAATCTTTAAACTTTTCATTTAAGAAATTAAAAAATATTCCAAATTTTCCCCTTTTTAACACAAAATAAATGTTTGGTTACATTTAATTTTTCTACTTTATATGCCAGTTTTCATTTTGTTGCTTCTAACACATTTGCCTCGCAAAACTTATAACATTTTTTCTCCCTCTAAATTGGCCTGTCCTTTTATGTTATGATCGTTTTTCAAATGTCAAAATATCACGAATGTAAACTCATAAATTTGAAATTAATGTCATAAATTCTTTTAAAATTACAATTTGATTTTCATTTTTTTCCAAAAATGTTCTTGTTTGCTTGTTTGTTGTTTACCACAACAGCTGATCAGAACAAAAAACCAGTCGCATAAACGCGTTGTGTGTAACTTGCAATAAAATCGGCATATAAATCAAGATTCGCAAGGCGCATGAAAAGGATGGTATGGACTTTCGGCTTTAGTACCGCGCAGCTTTACTGACACATCAATCAACTTCACAATACAATATGATCTCACAATACAAACAGCGCAACTGCAACCCTCAGTATCTCATACACAGCACTCTCAAACACCGCAATCAACACAGGGGTGTGGCTTCACACTCTTAGAGCTTTCTCACAACATGTATAGTACGGTTGAAGAGTTTTTTCTCTCACTCTCTTGTATTAAATTTGGTGGTGGCTTTTTTTCGAATTTATACTATGTTCAGACATGCACTTATATTGAGTAAATCGCAATAAACGTCATTATTGATCTCAATATTTCATATAAAATGTCAATTAATTATTGCTCAATAAATTCATAAATTGTTATAATATTGATTAAAACTTGTCATAAGTACCTGCAGTGAGCATATTATCATTTTCCGAACACTTTTTATTGATATTTAACAATTCAAACAAAAGAAAAAAACAACGAACAAAACAAAAACAATCATGTCTGTTCTGTAAACCGAATCCGAGTAAATTTTTCGTTTAAAAACGAATTCACATTTTTTGGTGTTCTCTAAACCGAATTCACATAATTTTTCTCGTTTTGAAACCGAAAGTAAAACTAATGTAATATTATTCTAATAAATTGAATTAAAACTTGAAAAAAGAAGTTTGCATATAAAAATTGAAATCTTTTTTTAATTAATATTTGTCAAAATACACACTTCCAAATATTTAAAATAAAAATAAATTAATTTAAAAAACATTCCAAAATTTCTTCATATTTTCGTTCCAAGTACGAAAAAATGAGTTGTGTAAATAAAAACACTTTTTTGAGCGAAGTTTTAAGGTATCACAAAACAAATCTATCTAAAACAACAGTAAACAATATATTTTTAGTTTATATGAGACATAATTGGCAATAAAGTTTAATTTTATTTGAAAAAACTTATTTAAAGATAAATAATTACGAAAATCACAAAATTTCTGTAAAATTACCACATATTTTTAATATGACGATCACAGCTTTGTTTATTTCGAAAACACAGAGTCACACTACTTGTGGAAATTTATCTGCCAAAGTTTTTCTCGTTCATACGTAATAATTTTATAACATAATAAAATAAATACAAAATTATTTGCAAATAAAATAAAGTGTAAATATATTTTTAATAATTAAATTATTTTTAGAGTTGTTATTCTTGGCCTTAATATAGAAATATGTTTCCATATGGCAACCCTACAATTTCATACCTACCCCTACCAGAACATAACTAGTCAAATGACTAGTTATTTGACCGTAAATTGTGACGTATAAACTAGTCACAACTTCCCATCAAGTTATTAAGGGCAATGTGAAAAACTTGACGTAAACATTCGTGTACATGTGATTTTGCCTCTCTTTCTAACATATGAATTCTTTCGACTGTAAAACATATATCTAACCTGCTCACTCATGCGCTAATTTGAAGTCACAAATGACTAGTTATGTGGTTACACTTGACTATAGTCAAGTGTAGTTTACTAG